>SJYV01035180.1:13457-48790 GCA_006410875.1 Neotragus pygmaeus | reverse complement strand
GGCCCGGGGAACGGGCAGGAGACGCCCGTGTTCGGGAAGAATTTGAACAGCTTCAAAGAGCGCGGGGGCGGAGACGGTCGTTCAGTGCCAGGCGCAGTGGCCGCTGAGCTGCCTTTGAGCCTGGTGCCCGCCGGGTTTATTTGTCTATTTTCCGGGGAGCGGGCGGGGCGGGGCCGGGTTTGTGGGTGCCTGGGGTCACGTATCAGAGGTCTCCCCGCGCAGACTGATCTCCACTCATTAAGAGCCTTGTCGGTCTCCCCCCAGCCAAACGGTGGCGGGTGGTGATGAATCACAAGGGCCCTCGTTCTCGGAGCGTTCCTCCCCAGCCACGCCTGAAATGCTGCCGCTTAGATCCATGAGGGGTCACCTCCGAGGGCCTGTCTTGTTAAAAAAAAAAAAAAATCTCATTTACATTTTCCTGGCTGCCAAGACACAGAATGACATAGAGGGTGAGGACAAAAAAAAAAAAAAAAAAATCAGAAAGTTAGCTGAGCGCTCGCTGAAAAATGAAATCCACCCAAGTTTGGCACAGGGACGCACCTTTCTGGCTGTTAGTCTTTAGGATGTGGGGATCAAAGGGACACCGGGATCCGAACTCCGAGAGCCAGGCAGGGCGTCTGTGCATGCTGGAGTTTGCAGAAGCCGCTTCACAGCTCTGTGCAGACAGCCTTGATCAGCGGACCTGCGCCTCCCCTAACAGCAAGCCCTGCTGCCCACAGAAGTCTCGGTTCCGAGGCATCTATCTCGGACTCACATACCTGCAGAAAAGGGGAGGTGGAAATTTCCTGAAATCAGAGCCACTGCAGAAAAAGAAAATGCCAGCGATTAGAGAGAGGTGCTGAGAGACCTGGGCTTGGGGGCGTTCGTAATACCCACAGTGTCACACTTTTTTTTTTTAAGTATGCATATTTTACAGTGGATTTCACTGTCTGAGAAATAATTGGGATTTACAGCTGTTAAGATAACGAGATTCTCTGTCTCTCAGTCAAGCACTTGCTCCTGCTTTCCTGGCTCAATTTCTCCCAGAGGGTCAGATCACGACTTACCTCTTCCTGCCCCACCAGGCTCCCTGTGCGGACGCCTGGGGTGCGGGCACCCTGGACACCTGCATTCCGCGACCTCCTCGGTCTGACCTGCACATCTGGAGGCTGCACACTTAACCAGGCTGCAGCGGCGCTGCCAAGACCTGCTTAGCAGTGGCCGTTAGGCTAGGGCTCCCTGGGGGCTCAGATGGTGAAGAGTCCACCTACCAGTGCGGGAGACTCGGGTTCGATCCCTGGGTCGGGAAGAGCCCCTGGAGGAGGGCATGGCAGTGCACTCCAGCATTCTTGCCTGGAGAATCCCATGGAGAGAGGAGCCTGGAGGGCTACAGTCCAGGGTCGCACAGAGTCAGACACGCCTGAGCCACGTACACACACAAGGGCTATCACAGCAAAGAAGCTCTCTCATCCAACCCAGGACGCCGGATGGAAAACTGACGTCCACACAGCTGGACTCCAAGCCCAGAATCCACCTGTCCGAGTGGTCAGACCGTCTACACTCTTTCTACAAAAAACTCAGTGCCCGTAAAATTGTCATCAGTGAGGAGGGAGCCTCAGAGAAACAGGAATTAATGCCGTAGGTGTCGTTATTTATTTCTGTTGTTCAGTCGCCCAGTCGTGTCCGACTCTGCGACCCCATGGACTGCAGCACGCCAGGCCTCCCTGTGCATCACCAAATCCCAGAGCTTACTCACACGTGTGTCCATCGAGTCGGGGATGCCACCCTACCATCTCGTCCCCTGTCATCCCCTTCTCCTCCTGCCTTCAATCTTGCCCACCATCAGTGTCCGTTCCGATGCCTGGCACCATCTCCAAACCCCTTTCAGGAGCCAACTCTACATCACAGTGCGGCCACATCTGACGCATGAGCTTCCTCCAGCCGGTTGGGAGCAGGGGGATGGTATGTGAAACCCATGAGGCTGTTCCCAGGTGGTGGGGAGGCTGAAGTCCCCAGAACCCCACTCTGATAGGCAAAGATTTAGACCAGGACTTTCCCTGCAGCCAATCCGGCCCCTTGCCTGTTTCTGTAAATAAAGCTTTATCGGCAGTCAGCCACATTTCCAAAACCGCCTCCAGCGGCTTTTGTGATACTGGCAGATTCCTGTCGTTGTGACCCAGGCCCCGAAACGCCCAAAACTGTAAACACGGGTGATCTGCTGAGGGGGGCTGTATGGCTGAGATTGAAGGGCAGGGTTTTGGGTCTCAGCCGGCTCGGATGCTTTCTGTCTGCCAAAGATACACGTTGCTGCTGCTGTTTAGCCGGTTAGGTCGTGTCTGACTCTTTAAGACCCCACGGACCTCAGCTCCCCAGGCTCCTCTGTCCACAGGATTCTCAAGGCAAGGATACTGGAGTGGGTTTCCATGCCTGCCTCCAGGGGATCTTCCCCATCCAGGGACTGAACCCAGGTCTCCCGCACTGGCTGGTGGGTTCTTTCCCATCCAAGCCCCCAGGGAGGCCCCGGGAACGCCCTTTATCCAGTTCCAAAGGTGCGGCTCAGCACCATTTCCCATGCGGCACCTCGCAAGTGCAAGACTTCTCCCCCTCAGAGCTGGAAGGCTGTGCTCTCAACAGCAGCCACCCACCGTTCAGGCGCCAGGGACCAGCTTCGCGGAAGGCCGTTTCTTCCACGGGCCGGGGTGGGTGTGGGATGATTCACATCGCTTTCACTGTGCAGATGATTGCTATCGTGATTACGTTGGCTCATCTCAGATCATCAGGCATCAGGCGCCGGGGGCTGGGGATCCTCGGTGCAGACCATCGCCTCCCCGGCTCCAGCTCCGTCAGCCCTGGGCAACCATCCTCCTCTGACTCCATGAGCCTGACTACTGCAGATTCCGCGAAGCAGAGAAATCATGCAGGACTTGTCTCTCTCTGTCTGACTTCGTCTCACTTAGCATAATGCCCTCCAGGTCCATCGTGTTGTCGCAAATGGCAAGACTGCCTTCTCTCGCTCTCTCTTTTTTTTAAGGCTGAATAATATTCCCCTGTGTGTTTAGACACACGAGGGAACGTTATATAAATACATTTTCTTCTCCATTCATCCGTCAACAGACATGCACCTTGCCTCCGTGGCTAGGCTCAGAAGGAGCGTGGCTGCAGTTACTGAGGTGCTGTTCTTGAACCACGAGCCATCCCCCAATGAAAAAATCCCAGAACCTGTGCTTCCAAAAAATGGTCGCCTTGAGAGAGTCTTAGCTCAGAGAGAGTCTTAGCTCAGACCCCCAGATTGGGCGCATTTTCTCAGTCTGCCTCGCAGGTCCCAGAGAGAGAGAAAATGAAGTTGTTTTGTTTTCTGATCTGGAAGATAGCCAGACCTGTCTCTTCTCACCGAGGCTGGCAGAGATCATCGCAGCCGGGTGTTCAGGCCCCGGAGGACAGACAACCTGACCGGGGCCCCGGCCCAGCGCGCGCCCCCACCACCCAGACGGGAAGGAGACAGTGACTTCTTGTGTGCACTGGCTCAGAACACGGCGGAGCCCCAGGAACCAGATCCCCACGTTAAACCACCCTGGCATTTTCACAAATGAGAGGAGAGCAAAAGACAACTGAAAGAAATGCAAGCAGTCTTAAGGGTTGGGAAGTCCCTTCAGGAGCTCTGGGTGCAAAATGCACATTTTCGTTAGCACAGCTGGAGAAGGGTCAGGTTTCTGGGGTCCGTGGAGACCCTCTGGACAGACACAGGGAAGGTCCCTCAGGAGGTCAGTAGAGACAGCGCTTTTGGACACGTGCAAACCCAACAGAGTAAACCCAACCTGTCTTTTCTCCAGCTGTTTCCCCAGAAGCCAGAAGTCTTCAGAGATTAATGATGTAAACGAAAGGACAGAGTGCATTTAAAGCCTGGAGTGGTTTCTGAACCACGAGAGGAGGCGGGGGAGGGAGTGCACAGGTTTGAAAACCCCCNGCCCCGGCCCAGCGCGCGCCCCCACCACCCAGACGGGAAGGAGACAGTGACTTCTTGTGTGCACTGGCTCAGAACACGGCGGAGCCCCAGGAACCAGATCCCCACGTTAAACCACCCTGGCATTTTCACAAATGAGAGGAGAGCAAAAGACAACTGAAAGAAATGCAAGCAGTCTTAAGGGTTGGGAAGTCCCTTCAGGAGCTCTGGGTGCAAAATGCACATTTTCGTTAGCACAGCTGGAGAAGGGTCAGGTTTCTGGGGTCCGTGGAGACCCTCCAGACAGACACAGGGAAGGTCCCTCAGGAGGTCAGTAGAGACAGCGCTTTTGGACACGTGCAAACCCAACAGAGTAAACCCAACCTGTCTTTTCTCCAGCTGTTTCCCCAGAAGCCAGAAGTCTTCAGAGATTAATGATGTAAACGAAAGGACAGAGTGCATTTAAAGCCTGGAGTGGTTTCTGAACCACGAGAGGAGGCGGGGGAGGGAGTGCACAGGTTTGAAAACCCCCGGGACAAAGAACGGAGTCGAGTGTCAACATTCTGACCCGAAGTCTCAAATGCTTTGAGAGCTCCAAAAGGATGAAGTCCACCCTCCGCCGAGGGCTGAACTCCATCCCGCTGTGTGCCTGCGTGCAGAGTGGCATCAGTCGTGTCCGACTCTTTGCGACCCCGTGGACTGTAGCCCGCCAGGCTCCTCTGTCCCTGGGATTCTCCAGGCAAGAGCACTGGAGTGGGGTGCCATGCCCTCCTCCAGGGGACCTTCCCCAGCCAGGGATCGAACCCACGTGTGTTATGTCTCCTGCATTGGCAGGTGCGCTCTTCACCATGAGTGCCAGCTAGGAAGCCCCTCTGCTCTGCCACAAACCCAGAAAAGTCCAATATCCCGGCATCTCCAGTATCTGAGAAGCCGGTTCTGGGAGTGACCCCGTCTTCACCCAGGGGATGCTGGACCCTGCTGGATGCAGATGACGGACAGCAGGATAATGACTCTGTAGGAAGCGGACGGGGAGCCGGCACCATCGCGGGGAGAGAGGAGAAACACTTCTGGGTTGACTTAGCTGAGATCGTACGCATATATGTCTCCCAAGTTGTGGCCCAGATGGTAAAGAATCTGCCTGCAATGCAGGAGACATGGGTTCGATCCCGGGGTGGGGAAGATCCCTGGAAGAGGGTATGGCAACCCACTCCAGGATTGTTGCCTGGAGAATCCCAAGGACAGAGGAGTCTGGTGGGCTACAGTCCATGCGGTAGCAGTTCCGTTCAGTTCAGTCGCTCAGTCGTGTCCGACTCTCTCTGACCCCATGAATCGCAGCATGCCAGGCCTCCCTGTCCATCACCAACACCCAGAGTTCACTCAGACCCACGTCCATCGAGTCAGTGATGCCATCCAGCCATCTCATCCTCGGTCGTCCCCTTCTCCTCCTGCCCCCAATCCCTCCCAGCATCAACGTCTTTCCAATGAGTCAACTCTGACACAGTCTAGTGACTATCACTTTTTGGGATTTCCCTGATGGCTCAGATGGTAAAGAATGTGGCTGCAATGCAGGATACCCGGGATTGATCCCTGGGTGGGGAAGATCCCCTAGAGAAGGGAATGGCTTCTTGTCTGCAGAATCCCGTGGACAGAGGAGGCCGGTGGGCTCCAGTCCACGGGGTTGCACAGAGTCGGACCCGACGGAGGCGGCTGAGCACGCGTGCAGCACGCCCTCACTGGCAGCCTGAGACCTGGGGACGGACAGCGTGCCAGCCTTGCCCCCGCCTGACCGTGGCCACAGATCAGCTGCCCGCTGTCTCAGAAAATCGGTTCAGCTTTCTGGGACTCCCTGGCCCCGGCTCCCAGTGGCCCATCTCTGCAAGGAGGTCTTTTAATTACCTTTTGCCTCCAAAGACTGGCTCGCCGCTGGAGTTGTGGTTTAAGACATTAGCAAGTGAATGGGCAGGCTTCTTACTGTATATCATTTTAATCTTTCATGCCTGAGTAAGCCAGATGGTTTATTATTATTACAAGCTCTGCCTCGAACAAGAAGGAAAAAAAAAAAAACACAAACTTTCTATCCGAGGATTTGTGAGACGATAGGAAAAGAAAAAAAAAAATTTGAGGGGAGGGGTACAAGCAGGGGGTGGCCTCGTGTGACACAGAACTGCCTGGATTTTAACTGCCAGTCCTCCGTGGCCGGTACCTTCTGCTAATCACCGCTCCCGGCAAATAAATACGTAGATTAGACAGANAAAAAAAAAAATTCGAGGGGAGGGGTACAAGCAGGGGGTGGCCTCGTGTGACACAGAACTGCCTGGATTTTAACTGCCAGTCCTCCGTGGCCGGTACCTTCTGCTAATCACCGCTCCCGGCAAATAAATACGTAGATTAGACAGATCACTAAGATGGCATTGAAGGTTCACAGGCAGGAGGCTTGTTTCAAAACATACAGACTCTGCTCAGCAAAGTCGTCACAGCCTCATGTGGAGACTTCGGGGGAGGCTGGGCTCGAGGCCGCTCCGTTTTTAACGTTTTTGCCCAGATTTTTTTTTAAGGCTTTTGCTGTTTGTCTGCTTCAACCTGGCAGTTCCAGCGTTTATGCAACAGACAACGTCACCGTAAAGTTCTTCCTAAGGGAAAATAATCACTTCGGTCCTCACTAGAATAATCACTGTAGGGTTTTTTATTTTTTAAGTTTCTATTTTGTATTGAAAGTGTTATTCGCTGAGCTGTGTCCGACTCTTCGGAACCCCGTGGACTGCAGCCCACCAGGCTCCTCTGTCCATGGGATTCTCCAGGCAAGAGTGCTGGAGTGGGTTGCCATTTTCTCCCTCAGGGGATCTTCCTGGCCCAAGAATCAAACCTGCAATGCAGGGTCTCTTGCATTGCAGACGGATTCTTTCCTGTTTGAGTCACCAGGGAAGTCCTGGTTTGCACTGGGGTATAGCCAATTAACACTGTTGCGATGGTTTCAGATGAACATGGAAGGGACTCAGCCACACATATACACATATCCATTCTCCCCCAGGGTGAGCTGGTGTGTGTATAGGGGTCCGTGTGTGTGCACAGGTGTACACCCAAGGATAAGTGTATGCATGTTTGTTATATGTAGCAATGAGCAAACTTGCAGACATGTCTATGCGTGTGCGTGTAACATGTGAGGCTATGTGCACACACACAGCTTGTGCTGTACATGGTAATTGTGTGTGGCTAGGAGTATTTGCACATATACACATATTTGGACTGCCCAGGCAGCGCCGCGGGCAAAGAATCAGCCTGCAATGCAGGAGTCGCGGACACTCAGGTTCGATCCCTGGATCAGGAAAGATGCCCTGGAGGAGGCTGTGGCACCCCGCTCCAGCGTTCTTGCCTGGAGGATCCCATGAGCAGGGGAGCCTGGCGGGCTACAGTCCACGGGGTCGCAGACAGTCAGACACGACTGAAGCGAGTCAGCACGCAACCAGGCACATGTGTGAGAATGTATTGTGTGTAACTGCATGTGTGTGAGAATGTATGTGCACTTGAATGTGACTATGGGGGTGTGTGTCATTGTGGGGGTGTGTCTGCCCATGTGTGGGTTTAGCTGAATATGTGCTTGGACCTGTTTGCGCATGTGTGTGAGCAAGGATGTGTGTGACTGGGTGTGTGTGCCTGTCTGAATATGTGCTGGGACCTATATTTGCCTGTGTGTTAAGAATGTGTGTGTGAACGTGTGTGTAACTGTGGGTGTGTGTTTTCGTCTGAATGTGTGCTTGGACCTGTATTTGCCTATGTGTGAGAACGTGTGTGTCTGTGTGTGTGTGACTGTGGATGTAGGTGTTCATGTCTGCGTGCTTGGACCTGTATTGGCCTGTGAGATTGTGTGTGTGTGTGTGTGTCTGTGACTGTGGGTGTATGCTCCTGTCTGAATATGTGCTTGGACCTGTATTTGCCTGTGTGTGAGAACGTGTGTGTGTGTGTGTGTGTGACTGTGGGTGTGTGTGTTCCTGTCTGAATATGTGCTTGGACCTGTATTTGCCTGTGTGTGAGAACGTGTGTGTGTGTGTGTGTGTGACTGTGGGTGTGTGTGTTCCTGTCTGAATATGTGCTTGGACCTGTATTTGCCTGTGTGTGAGAACGTGTGTGTGTGTGTGTGTGCGACTGTGGGTGTGTGTGTTCCTGTCTGAATATGTGCTTAGACCTGTATTTGCCTGTGTGTGAGAACGTGTGTGTGTGTGAGTGTGTGTGACTGTGGGTGTGTGTGTTCCTGTCTGAGTGACTGGACCTGTATTTGCCTGAGAACGTGTGTGTGTGGGTGTGTGCATGCGTGCCACCGCGTGTCAGCGGTCCCATCTCCCTCTCCTCCCAGCATCTCCTGTCCGTCTGCCGTCTGGACAGACCGCCCCCGCCCCACGCTGCCCGCCTGCCTGGGGCTTCCCGACAGCGTCCCCGCCACAGTAACGGTGGGAAACGCCCAGTCGCCGTCCTCCGACCCGAAGCCCCGGAAGGCCTCTCTGGACCGCACGCACCGGATCCCTTCCTGCGGTGCCGAGGACGCGCCAGCAGGGTACTGCCCAGCTCCGATCTCTGCAGGTCGGGGCTGAGCCCAGGCCTCGGCAGGCTTCTCCCTGCAGGTGACCCCCCCGACACGGCGCAGGTCAGCCACCCGCTGTCCCCCCGCCCCGCCTCGTTACACGCGGTCTCCGGGCTGGGCTGTCAGCAACAGCCCCACAACGACACCACGTCCATCTGTCAGGCACCGCGCACAGGGGCTCGCGGTGTGGGGAAGCTCTCCGGGGAGTTCCGGTCTCATCGCGGCCACCACATCCACTTCCCTGCCCCCAGCTCCATCTGCCGATGTCCTCAGACTTGTCTGCCTCTTTTTTTTTCTTTTTTCTCCAAACATCTCCCAAATTGCATTTTCCATTTAAAGAAATTTCTGAAGGGCAATTGACAAGCGCCCAGGGCCCCGGGTCTCATGGGTCACTCAGCGCCTGCGCTCTGCCTTGCTGTCAACACGGATCCGGCCGCCGCCCTAGCTCCCCGGCTCAGGCACAGGCTGGACGGATGCCCGAAAAGCATCAGATTGGAGGCTCACGTGCATTTCAGGGCAGCCCCACGGACGCACCCCAACACAAAGAGATGGCACTTCCTTCTAAGACGTTTTAGCGAGTGTTGAACCAGGGTCCGTTGAGTGCCTGGACCCTGGGTGTTGAAAAGGTGTGTTTCTCTAAATGAAGGGTTTCAAACTCAAATGCCGTCAGGAATTAGGCAGGTTGTTTAAGGGTATGAGGCCGGCTTGACGTCAGTGAGGTGTCAGGGGCGCTGGGGACTGTGCTGGACTTCCCTGGTGGCTCGGCAGTAAAGAATCTGTCTGCTCGTCCAGGAGACACTGGTCCGAGCCCTGGGTCGGGAAGATGCCCTGGAGGAGGAAATGGCAACCCACTCCACTGTTCTTGTCTAGAGGATTCCAGGGACAGAGGAGCCTGGAAGGCTGCAGTCCACGGTGGTGCAGAGTCAGACATGAATGAACAGCTAACGCACACATACACATGCGTGTGTTCACACAGGAGACATGTATGTAAAATGACTGTGTGTAACATCTACATGCTATGTCATACATAGCATCTGTATATAGCGTCAACGCAATGCTTATGTATAGTGTCTGTATGTAACATCCACATAGTGTTTATATGTAAAATCTATATACAACACGTATATACAATGTATATATATATAAAATAATGTATGATGTCTACATATGTGTACATACAATGTTTAGACACATCTGTATACAATGTCTATATATAGCCTGTATGTAATTTTTCTATGAACTACTTACAAGCTCTCTATGCAATGTTTATCTAAGTGTGTATGACATCTGCGTATAATGAGTGTTTGCCGCTCAGTCGTGTCTGACTCTGTGACCCCGTGGACTGTGGCCGCCAGGTTCCTCTGTCCATGGGACTCTCCACGCAAGAATACTGGAGTGTGTTGCCATGCCCTCCCCCAAGGGACCTTCCCGACCCATGTACATATAATATCTATGTATACATGTCTGCAAGCAATGTCTCTACATACTACTGACACTTGTCTGTGTATAATTATGTCTCTCTGTGTGCCTCTACTATAAACTGTTTACATGTAATGTATATAATGTCTCCAACAGTGTTTATATATGTTTCTCTGCAATGTCTATGGAGAAGGCAATGGCTCCCCACTCCAGTACTCTTGCCTGGAAAATCCCATGGACGGAGGAGCCTGGTGGGCTGCAGTCCATGGGGTCACTAAGAGTCAGACACGACTGAGCGACTTCACTTTCACTTTTCACTTTCATGCACTGGAGAAGGAAATGGCAACCCACTCCAGTGTTCTTGCCTGGAGAATCCCAGGGACGGGGGAGCCTGGTGGGCTGCCGTCTATGGGGTCGCACAGAGTCGGACACGACTGAAGCTACTTAGCAGTATACAATGTCTATATATAGTCGGTATACAATTTTATATAAAATGTCTGAATACAATGTCTGATACAGTTTTTATCTATATACATCTAAATGTAATACCTATGTATGATATCTGCATGCAATGTCTATACATAATATTTAGATACGTCTATCATATATAGTATTGGAGAAGGACATGGCACCCCACTCCAGTGTTCTTGCCTGGAGAATCCCAGGGACGGGGGAGCCTGGCGGGCTACAGTCCTCGGGGTCTCAGAGAGCTGGACACGACTGAGCGACTTAGCAGTAACACTAGCCCTATATATACATACATACATATAATATATATATATATAAAATATCTGCACTATATAGCTTGTATATAATATATATAATGTCTACTACAGTGTTTATGTATGTTTCTATAACCATGTCTATATATATAGTCATTGTAGAATTTTGATTTAAAAATGTCTACAATGTCTAAATGCAATGTTTATATACAACACCTATATAAATACTTCTGTATGTTGACATACAATGCATGCTAAGTCACTTCAGTTCTATCTGACTCTGTGCAACCCCACGGGCTGCGGCCCGCCAGGCTCCTCTGTCCACGGGATTCTCCAGGCAAGAATACTGGGGTGGGTTGCCATTTCCTTCTCCACTACGTCCACTATCTATATACAATATTTAAATATGTGTGTATATGATGTCTATGTATAATGCTTACATATAATGTCTATGTACAACATTTACATTTATCTATATAGGTGTCTATGTATAATACTTATATATAATGTCTAAATATAATATTTACATATGTCTAAAGAGTCTGACTGCAATACAGGAGACCCGGGTTTGACCCCTGCCTGGGTCAGGGAGATTCTCCTGGAGGAGGACATGGCAGCCCACTGCAGTATTCCTGCCTGGAGAACCCCATGGACAGCGGAGCCTGGCCGGCTACAGTCCAGGGGGTTGCAAAGAGTCAGACACAACTGAGCGGCCACACACACACACACACACAGACACACACGTGTATGTACACACTCACACTCAGACACACAATGATTGAAATGCAGCTTGACCAGAAGAAACCGCCCGCAAGAGGAGGAGAGGGAGCAGGCTGAGCCTCCTGCACGCCCCACCCGGCGGGTCCATGTGGGACCGCCGGGTTCCTGGCCCCCATCTGCATATTGAAAACTCGGCCAGACAAGAGGCTGAATTTCCTGAGCACTTTTCCACCAGATGGTTCTCTTCCTGTCCCCGCAGTCGTGGGCTCTCCTCCCGGAGCCTGTCAGGAGGAGGGGGAGGCCCCCTCCTCATTCTATTTCATTCTAAATAAATGACAGCGTTTAGGCTGCAGCCCATCCTCCTCCACCCCCCGCCCCCGCACAACTGATGGTCTCAGTGATGGAGCAAAAATAACGTTCCTCCCCAGCCTTGAAATGAAACACCCCACGTCGACAGACGCGTCTGAGCCCGGTATCATCGGAGCGTCTGCGTCTCCGCGCCGTTTCGCAGCCTCCGCCTCCCCCGAATCCCCCTAAAAAACGCCCAGGAAGAAAACCCGTCTTGTCGGTCTGCATCTCCGCCGCAGTTCGTCTGCTGGGCTGCTTTGCATTTCAAGACATTTCCACTCACCTTGAGTTGCCGGTGCAAGAAAGAAACAATAAGTTTAATCTTCTCGCTTGACAATGATGTATGGTTCTGGAGGGGGAAAAAAAAAGAAAACCACCACCAAACCCAGTTTTCAGGGATTATCATTAAGAAGGCTTCTCCAGGGCCACCCAGTCCAGTCTCTCCCTGCACTTCCTGCCATAAGCACCCAAGCCGTGTGTCTCTCCAAGGCCGCAGAAGCCGCGGCCGCGGCCTCCCGAGCGAGCCCGGCCCGGGGCGAGGTCTGCTCTCCGGCGGACAGACAGCCCCCAGCTGCCGGCTGCAGCGCGGGGGGGCCCCGCCCCAACGCCACCCGAGGACCTCTTCCCGGTCGGCAAATTGGCCTGCGACGCAACTGGTTTCAATTAGAATTCCTTCTCGGCACTTGCATTTTTCCCCCTTTCTCTGCAGTTAGCTGGGCAAGGTCTTGGCATCCTTGCTGGCCGGGGGCGGGGAGCTGAGGATGTTCATCAAATTGCAGAGATCTAGCAAAACAGATGCGGGTAGAAGGGTTGACTCGACACTTCGTCCCACTAGGGGATTATACGTGGAGAAATACTGGACCCTCCTGGCAGTTAAGGATCCCTCGAGAAAGCAGGTTCTCCTACCCCCAGAGCCAAGCTGGCTGGCTGAGCAACAAAACCCCTGCCACAGAAAAAGGAGTCATGCCCCCGCACAGTGAGACAGCGGGGGCTGGAGACCCACATCCTGCCCGCTGCGCTCAGTAAGAACCGACACGGACGGGCAAACTCAGCACCAGCCGCGGCCAACTCCTTGCGACCCCGTGGACTGTAGCCTGCCAGGCTCCTCTGTCCCTGGGATTCTCCAGGCAAGCACACTGGAGTGGGCTGCCATGCCCTCCTCCAGGGGATCTTCCCGACGCAGGGATCAAACCCAGGTCTCCTGCATTTCGAGCAGATTCATCACCATCTCCGCCAGCACGGAAGCCCCAATACGGGGATATGTCTGGCCAAGTCCCTTTAGTGTTCACCTGAAAATACCACAACAGTGTTAATCAACTATAGTCCAAAATAAAAAAAATTTAAATATATAAGGACTTGCTATTCACTAGTTTTAAATCTTTCTCCTTCGCCCACTCTATATTTATGAAGGGGAGGGGGCTTGCATCTTAGGCTGACCGAAGATTGATTAGCAAGAGAAAAACAGAATTCACATACACTCTCTCTCTCTGTCTGTTTCCCAAGTAATGAGTGTCTTAAAGCAAGGGTTGGAACAGGGGCACATTTAGCATCTTTACAGACATCAGTTTTGCGAAAACAAGAAGGAAAAAAGAATTTCCGGCCTCCGAGAGTGGGAACCTTTGGGAAGGTAAACGCGTAGGGGAACTGACGGAGTGGGGTGTGTTTTGTTTTGCTTTTTAATTCTCTGGCATCCCACGCAGTAAGGAGCCGGGCTCTCTGAATCGCGGTACAAAGTGAGAGGTTTTCATCGGGAGGAGACTCGGGCTGGGGGAGCTGATAGCAAAAGAAAAGAGAAGCTTATTTTTTAAGCCGGGACACCTTCTTTGGGGAGGGAGAGAACGGCAGGGTTCTTTATCATGCAAATTTCCTCCCTTTGTGAGTCGGGAAATCTCAGATCCACTGTTTCTGAAATCAGGTTTCCGAGACAGGTTGAAACCGCATTCCAGTCTCACCAGGCTCCTGTGTTTGAGCCATTCTCCAGGCGAGAACNAATGGTCATAGCAAACACCCTTTCCTAACACAAGAGATGACTCTACATATGGACATCACTAGATGGTCAATACTGAAATCAGATCAATTATTTTCTTTGCAGCTGAAGATGGAGAAGCTCTATACAGTCATCAAAAACAAGACTGGGAGCCGACTGTGGCTCAGACCAGATCATGATTGCAAAATTCAGACTTAAATGGAAGAAAGTAGGGAACACCACTAGGCCATTCAGGTACAACTTAAATCAAATCCCTTTCAATTATACAGTGAAAGTGACAAATAGATTCAAGAAATTAGATCAGATAGACAGAATGCCTGAAGAACTATGGGCGGAGATTTGTAACACTGTACAAGAGGTGGTGATCAAAACTATCCCCAAGAAAAATAAGTGGAAAAGGGCAAAATGGTTGTCTGAGAAGGTCTTACAAATAGCTGAGAAAAGAACAGAAGTGAAAGGCAAAGGAGAAAGGGAAGGGAAGATATATCCATCTTCAGAGTTCCAAAGAATAGCAAGGAGAGATAAGAAAGCCTTCCTCTGTGATCAATGCAAAGAAATAGAGGAAAACAATAGAATGGGAAAGACTAGAGATATTTTCAAGAAAATTGGAGATACCAAAGGCAAATTTCATGCAAAGATGAGCACAATAAAGGACAGAAATGATATAGACCTAACAGAAGCAGAGGATATTCAGAAGAGGTGGCAAGAGTACACAGAAGAACTATACTAAAAAATCTTGATGNTATTTTCAAGAAAATTGGAGATACCAAAGGCAAATTTCATGCAAAGATGAGCACAATAAAGGACAGAAATGATATAGACCTAACAGAAGCAGAGGATATTCAGAAGAGGTGGCAAGAGTACACAGAAGAACTATACTAAAAAATCTTGATGACCCAGATAACCATGATGGTGTTATCACCAACCTAGAGCCAGACATCCTGGAGTGTGAAGTCAAATGGACCTTAGGAAGCATCAGTACAAACAAAGCTAGTGGAGGTGATGGAATGCCAGCTGAGCTATTCAAATCCTGAAAGATGATGCTGTGAAAGTGCTGCATTTATTATGTCAGAAAATTTGGAAAACTCAACAGTGGCCACAGGACTGAAAAAGGTCAGTTTTCATTCCTGTTACAAGGAAAGGCAGTGCCAAAGATTGTTCAAACTGCCACACAATTATACTCATTTCACGCACTAGCAAAGTAGTGCTCAAAATTCTTCAAACCAGGCTTCAACAGTACATGAACTGAGAACTTCCAGATGTTCAAGCTGGATTTAGAAAAGACAGAGGAACCAAAGATCAAATTTCCAACATCCATTGGATCATAGAAAAAGCAAGAGAATTCCAGAAAAACATCTACTTCTGATTCATTGACTGTGCTAAAGCCTTTGTGTTGATCACTATAAACCGTTGGAAATTCTTAAAGAAATGGGAATACCAGACCACCTTACCTGCTTCCTGAGAAACCTGTATGCAGGTCAAGAAGCAGCAGTTAGAACAAGACTGGGAAAAATGGACTACTTCCAAATTGGGAAAGAAGTACATCAAGGCTGTATATTGTCACCCTTCTTATTTAACTTGTATGCAGATTGCATCTTGGGAAATGCCAGGCTGGATGAAGCACAAGCTGGAATCAAGATTGCCGGGAGAAATACCAATAACCTCAGATNAAAGAGCAATATTGCATAGGAACCTGAATGTCAGGTCCATGAATCAAGGCAAATTGGAAGTGTTCAAACAAGAGATGGCAACAGTGAACGTTGACATTCTAGGAACCAGAGAACTAAAATGGACTGGAATGGGTGAATTTAACTCAGATGACCATTATATCTACTACTGAAGGCAGTAATCCCTCAGAAGAAATGGAGTAGCCATTATGGTCAACAAAAGAGTCCGAATTGCAGTACTTGGATGCAATCTCAAAATGACAGAATGATCTCTGTTTGTCTCCAAGGCAAAGCATTGAATATCAGAGTAATCCAAATCTATGCCCCAACCAGTAATGCTGAAGAAGCTGAAGTTGAACGGTTCGATAAAGACCTACAAGATTTTTTTGAACTAACACCCCCAAAACATGTCCTTTTCATTATAGGGGATTGGAATGCAAAATTAAGGAGCCAAGAAACACCTCNTAATCCAAATCTATGCCCCAACCAGTAATGCTGAAGAAGCTGAAGTTGAACGGTTCGATAAAGACCTACAAGATTTTTTTGAACTAACACCCCCAAAACATGTCCTTTTCATTATAGGGGATTGGAATGCAAAATTAAGGAGCCAAGAAACACCTCGAGTAACAGGCAAATTTGGCCTTGGAATGAGGAATGAAGCAGGGCAAAGACTAATAGAGTTTTGCCAAGAAAATGCACTGGTCATAGAAAACACCTTCTTCCAACAACACAAGAGAAGACTCTACACATGGACATCACCAGATGGTCAGCACCGAAATCAGATTGATTATATTCTTTGCAGCCAAAGATGGAGAAGCTCTATACAGTCAACAAAAACAAGACCAGGAGCTGACTGTGGCTCAGATCATGAACTCTTTATTACCAAATTCAGAACTCAAATTTAATAAAGTGGAGAAAACCGCTAGACCATTCAGATATGACCTAAATCAAATCCCTTTTGATTATACACTAGAAGTGAAAAGTAGATTTAAGGGCCTAGATCTGATAGATAGAGTGCTTGATAATGTATGGACTGAGGTTCATGACATTGTACAGGAGACAGGGATCAAGACCATCCCCATCGAAAAGAAATGCAAAAAAAGCAAAATGGCTGTCTGGGTAGGCCTTACAGATAGCTGCAAAAAGAAGAGAGGTGAAAAGCAAAGATATAAGCACTGAATGCAGAGTTGCAAAGAATAGCAAGAAGAGATAAGAAAGCCTTCTTCAGCGATCAGTGCAAAGAAATAGAGGAAAAGAACAGAATGGGAAAGACTAGAGATCTCTTCAAGAACATTAGAGATAGCAAGGGAACATTTCATGCAAAAATGGGCTCTTTGCATGAAAGGAAAGGACAGAAATGGTATGGACATAACAGAAGCAGAAGATGTTAAGAAGAGGTGGCAAGAATACACAAAAAATCTGTACAAGAAAAATCTTCATGACCCAGATAATCATGATGGCGTGATCACATCTAGAGACAGACATCCTGGAATGTGAAGTCAAGTGGGCCTTGAAAAGCATCACTACGAACAAAGCTAGTGGAAGTGANCTGTGTGTGTGTGTGTGTGTGTGTGTGTGTGTGTCCATGGTGCGTGTGTGCCTAGAGTCTGTGCGAGTCTGTGCGTGCCCGTCTTTTGAAAGATGGCGGTGTTGCTTCCTCAGTGGCTGTGCCAGTTCTTCCTTGCTGCCTTTCCTCTCCCTGGAGAGAGTGGGCTGCTCTCTGTCTCTGCTGCTCAGACCTCTCTCGTTGAGGACGCGGGCTCTAGGGCACGTGGGCTCGCTAGTTGTGATCCACGATTGAGTAGCTTCTCAGCAGGTGAGATCTTCCTGAACCGGGGATCGAACCCGTGTCTCCTGCTCTGGCAGGTAGATTCTTGACCACTGAGCCGCCAGGGAAGGACATGTGTCCCCGTTTACCATGCATCTGTGTGTGCGCGTCTCTGCTTACATGCCTGTGTGTCTGTGCTTATTACTACAGCTGTGTGTCTGTGGGTCTGTGTCCCTGTTTATCACGCATCTGTGTGTGTGTGCATGCTTACATGCCTGTGTGTCTGTATTTCCTACTGCATCTGTCTGTCTATCTGTGTGTCTGTGTCCCTGTTTAGCATGCATCTGTGTGTGTGCTAACATACCTGTGTATATTTATTACTGCATCTGTGTGTCTGTCAGTTTGTCTGTGTCCCTGTTTATTACGCATCTGTGTGTGTGTGTGCGTGTGTGCTTACATGCCTGTGTGTCTGTATTTCCTACTGCATCTGTGTGTCCACATTGATACGCCTGGAGCAGATGACCACACTCTCCTCATTTGCTCCTAGAAGAGAGCGTCTTCACGGCTGTTAATAACGGAACTGCAGCTTTCCACCCTGAAAGCAGCTGGAGAGCCAGCACGTGAGAACATTACTTTCGAGGCTGGCCTCACCCATCGTTGAGGTCTTGGGCAGATGCCGCGGTCCCACGCTGGTTCTGCTAAACAGGTGGGCCAGGCAGACGAGGAGCGGGGTGCTTTCCACCCACCAGGAGGGCAGTGACCTAAATCGAAAGATTCTAGGGACCCCCCGCGGCCTCTCAGTCTTCTTACAGCCTCCAGGTTCCAAGGCAAGTCCAGGCAGCGTGAGTGTCTGAACGGACAAGAACTGCCTGGAGGCTCGGGACTCAGGCATCAGGGCCCAGGAGGTCCAGGCGACCTCACGGCTGCGTGTCCAGAGCTAGGAGAGGACTTCCCTGCTCGCGTTGCCAGGAAGGGCTTCCCCATCCAGGGTCCGCTGTGCGCCTCCTTTATCGCCGCTGTTCAGTCGCTCAGTCATTCCCGACTCTGCGGCCCCGTGGCCCGCAGCCCGCCAGGCCTCCCTGTCCATCACCGACGCCCGGGGTCCACTCACGCTCACGTCCACTGCGTCGGTGATGCCATCCAGCCAGCTCATCCTCTGTCGTCCCCTTCCCCTCCTGCCTCCAGTCTTTCCCAGCATCGGGGTCTTTTCCAGGGATCCCTAATGAACACCTCGCACCCCGAGCTCCCGAACCTCGGCATCTTTTGCTGGAAAACCCCAGCCTCCGACACGCACCACCAGCAGCTCTCTCTGTCCCACCTTCCCTGCCCTTCTTTTCCCTCTGCCCCAATTTGCTCACCTATATTTTTAATTATGACTTTTCCTGTTTCGTTCCATCATATCTCCTGCATATAGGTCAGCGTAAATTGTTTTTAAAATAATGGGATGTACGTTTTAAAGGAGAAACAGTTTGCCAGGACTGTTGGTACCTCAAAGGATCTCGCGTTTCATCTTCCTGCGGTGGGAATAAGCGCTCCCTGATTAATTTGCTTTAAAAAAAAAATCTGGGACTTGATCGCCAACGCTTTTTCATGATGAGACTCACCTACAGTGCCTACTGGGAAAAGAAGCATTTTTAAATTTTATTTTCCCGGAAGCTCTGCTAGAAAGATGAAGGCAGTTCTGAGGATTCCACCATGATGCTTCCGCTCTGACCCTCCGACCGCCTCACAGAGGCCACCTCCCACTGGCCACGGGTGTGGGCGGCCCCGAAAGCGCCTTATTGCTTTGAGAGGTGGGTTTAGATCTCCTGGGTGGGGGACTTCCCCGGTAGTCCAGTGGTAAGGACTTTGCTTTCCAATGCAAGGGGTTGTGGGTTCGATCCCTGGTCACAGAGCTAAGATCCCATATGCCTCGTGGCCAAAAATATAAGGCAGAATCGCTACTGTAACAAATTCAGTAAAGACTTCATTTTTTTTTTGCTGTTTTTTATTGAGTTTATTTATTTTAATTGCAGGATAATTGCATTACAATATGGTGACGCTTTCTTCCATACGGCACCATGAATCAGCCACAGGTGTACGTGTCCTCCGTGTCCTGAACCCTCCTGCCACTCCCGCCCCACCCTATCCCCCTGGGTGGGCCCAGAGCAATGGTTCTGGGTGCCCTGCTTCGTGCAGCAAAGTCGCAGTGGCCATCTGCTGTACGGGTGGTCCTGTATCTGTTCTAATGCTAATCCCTCAAAGCAGCCCAGAGAATTCCTGGAAGACAGAGCTAGTCATCAGGACCCGGGACCAGCTTGGTCTTTCAAGCAACACTTGACCCCATCTTTCCAGGAGAAGTGGACGTTCGTTTGGGATGTGGAAGCTTCTAAAAACCGAGTCCAGAGGAGAAGCAACGTTTTAGGGACTTTCCTCCACTCTCTAGGGAAAAGTTCCCATTTCAGGCAGTCCTAATCTGTTGGGAGGAGCTTCCCCGGAAGCTCAGTGGTGAAGAATCTGACCGCCAAGGCCGGAGTTGTGGGTTAGAGGTGGGTCCGATCCCTGGGTGGGGAAGATCCGCTGGAGGAGGAAGTGGCAACCCACTCCAGTGTCCTTGCCTGGAGAATCCCATGGACAGAGGAGCCTGGAGGCCTACAGTCCATGGGGTTGCAAAAGAGTCAGACACGACTGAAGCGACTTCGCGTGCTCGCACACACCAGCCCGGAGACCTTCCCCAGGGAGGCCGGCTGTCTGAAGTACATGCACAGGGGCAAAAGCAGTGAGCGAGAGCTACCATCCCCCACCCCTGGTTCCTACAGGGAGGTTCATGCAGGGTGACGACGGGACCCCTGAGATGAGTAAACAGATGGGCTCCACGGGGTCACACTCGCCACAGTTCATAACACTGGTGGGTGGCAGACAGCTGCGCTTGGTTAAACAAGAAATAATAAACTCATGTCCATTGACGTGGCGTGGGGGGGGCTGGTTTTCTCTGCTGCTGCCCTTGCTGTCCTTTTTGCGGGGGTTTCCATTCCTTCTGTTGCGGCCGCGAGTGAGCACGGGCCGTCAGAGCTGCGGCGGTTCTGGGTTCTGCAGGGAGACCAGATGGCTGGGGGGAGGTGGGGCACCCACGCATCCCCCAGATTTAGGGGAGAAACTGACTTTCCGAGAGGCACCACGTGCTGGGTAAATGGTGTCCCCTCCACGCACATCGTGACCGCCAGAACCTCTGGATAAGACCTTGTCCGGAAATAAGACCCTGGCAGGTGTGCTGAAGTGAAGATCCTGAGACGAGGTTCCTCCTGGATGGGGGTGCCCCTAAACCCAGTGACTGGCCCTTATGAGACACAGAAGAGGGGAGAGACAGCGGAGAAGCCACGTGGAGACGGAGGCGGAGACGGGAAGGGGGCGGCCACCAGCCCCGGGACGTATGTCTGGAGCCCCCGGAAGCCGAAAGAGGTGGGGAGGACCCTCCCCTGGAGACTTTGCATGGGGCTCAGCCCTCGGACACGCTGACCTCAGGCATCTGGTCCTCAGGACTCAGGGAGGTGGATTTGCACAGCGTGAGCCCCCGGTTTGCGGTGTTGGTTGGTGGAGACAGGAGGTACTCTTCCTGACGGGTGCACGGGAGCCGCTCCTCAGGTGGCCACTGTAGAGCCTGGCCGAAGCAGTCTTTCCCTTCTGCAAAGTGTGGGCTTGCGCCGTGGGTTCCCACGCCCGGGGGGAAGCCCGCGCGGCGCTCTGTCGTCGCAGCACGGAAGCACCATGCCGTCGTTCAGTCGCTCGGTGGGGCCTGACTCTGCGACCCCGTGGACCGCAGCGCGCCCGGCCTCCCTGTCCCTCGCCAGCTCCCGGAGCTTGCTCACACTCACGTCCATCGAGTTGGTGACGCCATCCAACCATCGCACCTTCTGTCACCCTCTTCTCCTGCCCTCAGTCTTTCCCAGCATCAGGCTCTTTTCCAAGAAGTCAGCTCTTCGAATCAGGTAGCCAATGTATTGGAACTTCATCTTTAGCATCAGTCCTCCCAGTGATTATTCAGAGATGATTTCCTTTAGGATTGATTGATTTGGTCTCCTTGCAGTCCAAGGGACTCTCAACAGCACCACAGTTCAAAAGCACACATTCTTCAGCACCCAGCCTTCTTCATGTTGCAACTCTCATATCCATACATGACTACTGGAAAAATGATAAATTTGATTGGCAGACTTTTGTTGGCCCCAAAAAGTCATAGACCGTATATTAATGTGCACCCATGGAATTGTACCTTAAATTTTTAATTGCATATGATTTTCAGGGGTCAGAAAATGCTTTTCTTTAGATTTGTGATCAGCCATTGAAAAATATGAAGCCCACATGGGGTGACTGCATGTACATTACACATTCAGTGTCGTGCAACGCCGTAAAGACAGGAAGCAGGTAAGCACTGCTCCAGGCTGCAGCTGTGGAGGTGGGAGGTGACAGGTAGAGGGTGCAGATTTCTCTTGGAGGTGCAGAAGTTGACTGCCGTGATGGTTGCTCAGCTCTGTAGATTATAGCTCAGTAAACCTGCTTCAAACCACACAGACCCATTCTTAGCCCGTGGGTGGGCCGCACCAGAGCAGGTGACGGGGCGCCGTCTGCAGCCCTGCTTGCAGGATGCGGGAGGCGTCCTCAGAGCTGCCGTCATGGCCTGTGGTGGCGTCTGTGGGGACGGCTGTGAACATTCCTGAGCTTGAGCCATGAACAGCAGAACTCAGGTGTTCTCAGAAAGAGGACAGAGGATTCCATCTCACTGGAGATGGTCCCTCGGAAGAAAGTTTGCAGTCAGTGTGATGTTTTGGTCCATCTTTAGCATTTCCACGGCAGTTTTGCATTTTTACTGCTGCCCACCACATAACCCTGCAACTTAATATCATTTTTATTTTATCACTCGTTTTTTATTTATTGTTTTGACGTATTTCTAATGGCCATTGGTACCTTCTGTAGCATCAGGCATCATATATGAGGACGTGGGACTTTTGTAAGGAAAATGCCTGAGATGTAGTTCTGAGACACAGCGCTACAAAGTAAAATAAAACCATAATCATGATCAATGCAGCTTCCTAGGTAGCGCTAGTGGTAAAGAATCCACTTGTGAAAGTAGGATACGTGGGTTCAATCCCTGGGTGGGGAAGATCCCCAGAAGAAGGGCCTGGCAACCCACTCCAGTGTTCTTGCCTGGAGAATCCCATGGACAGAGGAGCCTGGCGGGCTACAGTCCGTGGGGGCAGCAAAGAGTCAGAGACGACTGAAGCGACGCAGCATGCACAGACACGTGGCCAGTGGTGACGAGGAGGCCTCCCCCATCCCCACCCACCTGCCACCAGTCCATTAGCCCAGAGGAGAGGCAGATGGCACCCCAAACAAGTGCTGCTCCTGGAAGCACCTGGCCCGTGGCGGAATCGTCAGGCCACTCACGGTAGTTAACCATGGGCATGTTCTTGGGGTGCAGAGGGCATGTGAGCCACCACAGGAGCTGTCTGGGGTGGCCCCAACACAGGCGTCTGACCGCCACGNGGCAGCAAAGAGTCAGAGACGACTGAAGCGACGCAGCATGCACAGACACGTGGCCAGTGGTGACGAGGAGGCCTCCCCCATCCCCACCCACCTGCCACCAGTCCATTAGCCCAGAGGAGAGGCAGATGGCACCCCAAACAAGTGCTGCTCCTGGAAGCACCTGGCCCGTGGCGGAATCGTCAGGCCACTCACGGTAGTTAACCATGGGCATGTTCTTGGGGTGCAGAGGGCATGTGAGCCACCACAGGAGCTGTCTGGGGTGGCCCCAACACAGGCGTCTGACCGCCACGCTGACGGGCGGCAGCCTCCAGAGCCGTGAACCGCTGGGTGTCACTCCCTGTAACTCATCTCCTCCTCCCGGAAAGGAATTAAGAGTGCAGGTACAAAAATAAACATTTCCTGCCACACAGACACTCACTTTTGACAGGCAAATCCCCTCCAGCTAAGAGGGGAGAGGGCTCCGGGGCCAGGCTGAGCTGAGTGAGGGGAGTTTGTCATCTGTATGCAGAGGGGGTCTGCAGTTTCCTTCAGGGAAGGGGGTCCTGAGGATGGGCAGCTGACACACACAGGCTCACATGTGTACAGACACCTGCTGTCATACACACACATGCACACAGACACACACAGATACACAGTCATATGCAAATAGAGACACACAGAGACACACAGTCATACACACAGACATATGCAAACACAGAGACACATACATACACATGCACAGAAACAGACACACAGGCGACATATGCAGTCTTATACACACACAGGCGTATGCAGATACACAGTCATATACACAGACACACATGCATACACATGCACAGACACACAGGCACACATATGCAGTCTTATACACACACAGGCGCACGCAGATACACAGTCATATACAAATAGAGACACAGAGAGACACAGTCATATATGCAAACACAGAGACACATACACAGAGGCAGATGTACACGTTCATATACACACACAGGCACACGCAGACACAGTCATATATGCTCACAGATATATACACACAGGCACACACAGACACACAGTCATATACACAGACATACATGCAAACACAGAGACACATACATACACAGCACAGACACAGACACACAAGCACACATACATAGTCTTATACACACACAGGCACACGCAGATACACAGTCATATACACACAGAGATATATACACGCAGTCATATACACAGGCACACACAGACACAGTCATACACACAGACATACATGCAAACTCAGAGACACATACACACAGGCAGACGTACACATTCATATACACACAGGCACATGCAGACACAGTCATATACACACAGACATACAGTTGTGTACATGCACAGATATATATACACAGACACACCGTCATATACACACACAGACATATACAGACACATGGGCACACAGTCATACACACACAGGCATATACAAACACTTGAGTACTCACAGTCATATATACACTCAGACATATATACAGACACACAGGCACACACAGAGTCATACACACAGACATACCTGCAAAGACCGACACATACATACCCATTCACAAAGATACATGGACACACAGACACACAGACACACATACACACACACAGGAAGATGCAGACATGAAAGAGCCACACACATTCATACGCACAGACACACATGCAGAGATGACACTCATATACACAGACATGGGTTTCCGCAGGCACAGAGAAGTGCACGCACAGACCGTGTGCAGACTGACACACAGACACACACGTGCAGAAGCCCACACAGGCGACGCACGCAGGGGGAGAGGCACGCAGTGTCGTGGACACTCGGGCGCACAGAAGCACACTTGCAGAGAGCCACGCACAGACTCGTGTACGCAGACATGCCATGCACACACCATGCACACACAGGTGCACCAGCCCAGATACACAGACACACCCAGATTCACACACACACACACACACACACACACACACACTGGCCTCAGTGGGAGCAGTGAGGCCGCCCTTTTCTGCAAACACCTGCCACGNTGGATCTCCTTGCAGACCAAGGGACTGTCAAGAGTCTTCTCCAACACCACAGTTCAAAAGCATCAATTCTTTGGTGCTCAGTCTTCTTCACAGTCCAACTCTCACATCCATACATGACTACTGGAAAAACCATAGCCTTGACTAGATGGACATTTGTTGGCAAAGTAATCTATTATATTTATCTATTATAATTCTATTATAATTACAATAAACTACTATAGTATATGGCATTAATTATATTAATAAAATGTAGTGATGTTATCCAGGTTGACCATTAATTGATTGATATTCATATAAAAGTTACAACAATGATTTCTCCACCCTATTTTCCTAAAAGCGTATTTTTCACCGCCTTTCCCCAGCAAAGCCAGCAAACTCCCTCCTTTGAGATATTGTCAAACAAGGAAATGGCACCCCACTCCAGTACTCCTGCCTGGAGAATCTCAGGGATGGGGGAGCCTGGTGGGCTGCCGTCTATGGGGTCACACAGAGTCAGAGACGACTGAAGTGACTTAGCAGCAGCAGCATGATCTGGGTGAAGGAACGGGCAGGAGGAACTGAGAAAGTAGCAAGGACGGATGCACCACCGTGTGTGAAGCAGACAGCGCGCGGGAAGCTGCTGTGCAACCAGGGGGCTCAGCTCGGGACTCCGTGATGACCCAGAGCGGGGGATGGGGGGAGGGCGGAAGGGAAGCTCAAGCGGGAGGAGGCGTGTGTGTACGTGTGGCTGGTTCATGCCGTTGTAGAGCAGAGACTGACAATATTGTAAAGCAATGACCGTCCAGGTAAAAATAAAGCTTTAAAACAATGAAGAAAGCACGGCATTTGGGGGGAGCGTGTGTCCTTACCACATCTGAGTGGTTTTCAGCTCCGAATCCTGGTTCCAAGGAGAAGCGCAGGTCCCAGGCGTCCCCACCACAACGGCACCCTTGGGCTGCAGAGGAGCACGGCCAGGGCCCCCCGTGCGGCAGGCGTGGCACGGGAAGGAATCTCCTGACGCCTCTCAGCCGAGGAGAAGTGAAGGTAAGAGCCGGACTTGGTGAGACAGGCACGCCATCTCGTTCCCATCCACAGTCCCATCATCACGCACATCCTCACTCACCCACCGGGACCCGGGCGGCCTCTCAGAGGGGCTGAGACGAGAGAGCCCGGCCGGCTGCTTTGGCCACACACCAGATCTGTCATGTTTGGACCCCTGGTTCCTAATCCATAAAATGATCTGGATGGATAGATGATAGACGGATAGATGTGGATGGGCGGATGATAGATGGATAGATATGGATGGGTATATAATGGATAGATATGATGGATAGACAGATATGATGGATGGATGGATAGACAGATGGATGGATTAATAGATATGATGGATGGACTGATAGATGATATGATGGAAGGATGAATGGATAGATTTGCTGGGTGAATGGATAGATAGATATGATGGATGGATGGGTAGATGGATGGATGGATGAATAGGCAGATATGACGGATGGATGGATCGATAGATATGATGGATGGATGGATGGGTAGATATGATGGATGGACAGATAAATAGATAGACATTAGATAGATATGAGGGATGGATGGATGGATGGATGGATGGGTTGGATGGATGGATGGATGGATGGTTAGACAGACAGACAGATAATTAGACAGGCTTTCTCATGCCTGGTCAGGCTTTCTCTGCATCACTGACTCCGGGGCTGGACTTCTGTCTGATGTGGGGTGTCCTGGGCCCTGAGGGGTGGGGAGCAGTGTCCCTGGTCTCCACCACGTGCTGGGACCTCCCCACGCCACCGTGACAACAACCGAACCTGCCCCCAACGTGCTCAGATGGGCCATGTGGGAGCACCGTCTCCCCGGGGTGAGAACTGCTGTCCGGGACAGCCTTGAAGGACTTTCCGTTTCCCAACATCCCAGGAATCTGAAAGGGCTGGTTCTCTCCAAGAACAGTCAGGCCCTGCTCTGTGAATGCATGTGGAATTTTTCTAAAGTTATATCTATACCCACAGAGTCCTCTGCTGGCTGAATCCCGAGACTGAATTCTTCCACATAAAAAGAAGTGGGCTTTTTCTTTTCGTGAGTCTTCGCACCAGCACTGAGCGTGCCTGGCCGAGGCTGCAGGGTGCGGGCCTGGTGATTCGGCAGTCTCCGTGCTTTGTGACCTGAGGTGGGAGCCCCAGAGAACCGCCCTCGCGGGCTCCTGCAGTCAGGGGCCACAGGAGGTGGGCGGAAGCCGCAAGGAGGAAGAATCAGAGGCAGGTGCAGAACCTGAGAGGAGCTCACAGGATAAGCCAGAGATGAGTAAATATCGGTGAAAGAAACGGCAACCCACTCCAGTATTCTGGCCTGGAGAATCCCATGGATGGAAGAGCCTGGCGAGCTACAGTCCGCGGGGTCACAGAGTCAGACACGACCGAGGCACCTGAGCACAGACAAGCCTTCAAAGCGTGAGGGACTCGGGTTAGCTACAAAGAGGAACTTCCTGTTACCAGACACCGGATGTACAGAGGACTCTCTAAGAAGGAGATGAACACAGAGAGGGCACAAGCTGGAGTGCTCAGTGACGGTGTGGATCCCGTTTCACCGTCCTGCACTCGTCAGCAACCTCTCCTTGCATGGAAACCAGGGCTGGAAACAGCATCTTCTTCCGTGTCCCACTGAGCTCTGAACACGGTGATTTAAGGGATCTGTGCCCAGAGGGACTCAGCGGACCAGCGGAAGCTTTTCACCATCGCTGAGACAGTCTTGTGTCTACAGGCGTGATTTAAGCTCTGGGGGCCTGCTCGTGGAAGCACAGAGCCAGTCCTGGCTGAACACGTGTCACACGGAGGTCCTTGGAGGGCACAGGCCAAGGAGAAAATGCCGTTGACTGTCATGCATTTGATCCACTGAGGTCGGCACCCTGAGCATCGAAATCAGGGCCACTCGTCCCATCATCCTGCCAAGACATTTGCAAAAGCGGTGGGTGGGACAAACATGTGAGAGGCTGGCGTGCTGTTACTTATCCTGCTCAAGGCCCATGAAAAACCATCCTGCAAGGACTTCCATGGTAGTCCAGTGGTTAAGACTTGGCCTTCCAACGCAAGGGGTGTGGCTTTGATGGATCCCACATGCCTCGGGGGCCAGAAGCAATATAATAACAAATTCAATAAAGACCTTAAAATGGTCTACAGATTAAAATCTTTAAGAAAAAGAAAAATCTCCCAAGGTCCCAAGGACCCACGTCCAATGATACACTTGGCAATAACGTGGGGATGGAGCCAGTTTCCTTCTCACTTACGTCCCAGCTGAAGTGTCATGAGGTTGAGAAGCTTTCCACAACCACACTGTGCAAAGATGGAGCCCTCTTGTCATCTACCGCATCTTTGTTGCACGTACCGGTTGATCTGTTATCTATTTCCCTCATGACACTCTCTGAAATAGCGGAAGAATTGATGCTTTCGAACTGTGGTCCTGGAGCAGACTCTTGAGAATCCCTTGGACTGCAAGGAGATCCAATCAGTCCATCTTAAAGGAAATCAGTCCTCAACATTCATTGGAAGGACGGATGCTGAAGCTGAAACTCCAATACTTTGGCCACTTGATGTGAAGAACTGACTCATTGGAAAAGACCCTGTTGCTGGGCAAGATTGAAGGTGGGAGGAGAAGGGGACGACAGAGGGTGAGATGGTTGGAGGGCATCCCCGACTCGATGGACATCAGTTTGAGTAAACTCTGGGAGTTGGTGATGGACAGGGAGGCCTGGCGTGCTGGAGTCCATGGGGTCGCAAAGAGTGGGACACGACTGAGCCACCGAACAATAAAATTCTCTGAATATCCTGTTGAAACGGAAGGGAAATCCGAAGGAGCAGTCTGACCGACCCGCAGGACCTCAGAGGAACTGACCAAGAACCCACACGTGACCTTGAGTCGCTAATAAGCTTTTCAAAGACTCTGGGTGGGGACGGGTCTCTTTTGTTCAAACATGTCATCCAGCTCTTACCTCGTGGTCTGATAGGGCTCCCCTGTGGCGCGTGTGTGTGTGCGCTCAGCCACGTCCAGCTCTTTATAACCCCACGAACTGTACCTGCCGGGATCCTCTGTCCATGGGATTCTCCAGGCAAGACTACTAGGGTGGGTTGCCAAGTCCTTCTCTAGGGGATCTTCCCCACCCAGGGACCAAACCCACGTCTCTTGCATCTCCTGCTTTGGCAGGCAGATTCCTTACGGCTGCACCACAAATCCCAGGATTTTAAGGAATGCCCTGTACCTGGTAAGAATTGAGTGGATTTCCATTGTGGATGAACTGACTAATCGACCCGTAGTACAGTTCTTGAGTTGGATGGTTTTCAAGCATTTCAAGGTGGAGGGATTCTTTGATGAAGTGAAATTTACTTGGAAATAGTCAAGGGGATGAGAGAAATACGGAGTGAAGCAGAGGGGCCAGGGCTATCCCCGCTGCCCCTCTGAGCCTTGAGCCCCCAGCAGTGGTTCTGAAGCACATCTAGGTTAGCTCAGCACAGAACTGGCCTAGGACATGATTCACTGAATTTAGTGATAGGGCAGAATGACTGGGCTTCCCAGGTGGCACTAGTGGCAAAGAACCCACCTGCCAACGCAGGAGGCCTAGGAGCCCCAGGATCCACCCCTGGGTGGGGAAGTTTCCCTGGAGGAGGGCATGGCAGCCCACTCCAGTATTCTTGTCTCGAGAATCCCATGGACAGAGGAGCCTGGCAGGCTACAGTCCACGGGGTCACAAAGAGTCAGACACGACTGAAGTGACTTAGCATGCATGCATGCATGCAGAATAACTTCACCCTTCCCAAACAAAAGTATCAAAATTGAAAAATCACATTCTTTGAGAGTGAGCCAGCATCTCTGGGGCACAGAGGATTTTTCCCTTAGCCAGAAACATATTCACCCCAACGTTTTTAGCCAACGAGAAACATCCGAGTTGCATAAAATCAGAGCAGTTCTGTCCATACCATCCATTCAAAGAACAGTGGGATGCGGATGCTGGTTTGAGGAATCCATTCAGCCCAGCTGCGTGCCTCTGAGCCCCGTGCGGCCTTTGTCCGCCATGCTCCTCTGCCTTCACCGAGTGTAGACAGACGAGGCAGGCGGCATGACGNTAAAATCAGAGCAGTTCTGTCCATACCATCCATTCAAAGAACAGTGGGATGCGGATGCTGGTTTGAGGAATCCATTCAGCCCAGCTGCGTGCCTCTGAGCCCCGTGCGGCCTTTGTCCGCCATGCTCCTCTGCCTTCACCGAGTGTAGACAGACGAGGCAGGCGGCATGACGTGCCAGGTGTCCTTGGGGCTTTGTTGACTGGCCACGCATTTGCTGTTGAAAATTCCCAGTACCGTCCTTGGTGGTTGAATGAAACAGACCGTCCATACCATCAAGCCGTGGTCTTCAAGGCGTAACTAGAAGACAGTGGTCAACCAACTGGAATGGACCGTGTACTCTGCACGCTCACTTCCTTCATCTCACTTTTTTAAACTGNGCATGACGAGCCAGGTGTCCTTGGGGCTCTGTTGACTGGCCACGCATTTGCTGTTGAAAATTCCCAGTACCGTCCTTGGTGGTTGAATGAAACAGACCATCCATACCATCAAGCCATGGTCTTCAAGGCGTAACTAGAAGACAGTGGTCAACCAACTGGAATGGACTGTGTACTCTGCACGCTCACTTCCTTCATCTCACTTTTTTAAACTGAGTAACAGTTCTCCCTGGGACCCGATGTGTGCAAGAGGGGTCCATCACCTAAATCTCTCGTCACCACGAGCAGGGAGGGGTCCCAGTGGTTCCCGCAGCCTGAACCTTCTTAGACCTGAACGTTCAAGCCTCTGAGAGGTCGCTCAGCTATGGGAGTTCTCATCAGACCGGTCCAAGGGGGTTGGCCGTGACCTGGAGACGGGCTCACGGTCGTAAAGGAGCACAAAGGTGACCTGTGACGGGATCCCCAGAAGACACCACACGGAGCATCCCAGCAGCAGGCCAGCCAGGCAGAGCATGTTGGCTTCACTCCATGGGACCAGACCCCCTGTTGCTCCACGAGAGAAACACCTCGTGAACCCAGAAAACGCCTGGCAAACCGCACGAAGCCCTGCCTCGCGTCTTCACACGGACGGGGTTGCTTTCTGTTAACAGCCATTATGCAAATGGAAACACGTAAAACGTGTCACCGTTCCTACAAACTTGGCGTTTGTCACGATCCGTTCCCTTCCCTGCAAAATGTGACAATTAACGGGCGTGCAGCGAGAGTGGATATGTCAAAACCGTGGCAGGCGCGTGGTGAGCGCCGGCTGGCTGTTTATTCACGGTACCCGCTGATTTGAAACGTCTGCCGTGAGCGAGGGGAGCTACGCCCTGGGCTGTCTCCCCTGCGCGGGGCCTTTGACAGTCCTTCCAGGCACAGCCGCGAGCCTCGTTTGCTGGCGTGCGGGCAACCTCCACGGCAAGAGCGATGCTTCCTGTCACAGTCGGAGACTGGATGGATTTCTGGGTGGCCTCGCTGGACCACGGGGCAGGGCGATGTCCACCTGCGCATCACGCAGGACCAGAGCCCCTCAGGCCTCGGTCTCCGGGCCCCGAGACGCAGTGCTGGCCACTCCCCCTGAGCAGTCCCGTGCCTGTCCCCCCAGACTCCTCCCACTGAGAGACACCGTGGTTCCTGCAGGGTTTATGCAGCCCCTCTGTGTGGACGCAGAACAAGGGTTGATGAGCTGAACGGACTCAGCAGCCACTCTTGTCGAAACTGTGTCCTACTATTTTCTGAGTTGAATCTTCTGACTTTACACCATGCAGAAGTGACTGAGCGGAGCCTGGCCAAGAATTTAGAAGGCATCTTGCTTGTTTTCTCAGAATCCTAACTAACTGGTGGCAGTGCCCTTGGGGATAATTCAGACGTGAAGGAAACGGGGTGTAAGAAAAATGTCAACCACCAGGACCTGATTAGTCCTGGAGTGGCCAGAATAACGTCCCCAGAGACGTCCAGGGCCTGACCCACGTGGTGGAGAGAATAATGTTCCTCAGGATGCCCACATTCTGGTCCCCACATGGTAGACAGAATAATGTCCCACCTTGCTGGGAGCCACTCTCCAGTCGAGTGGACCAATGACCCTTCTCTCTGGGCTCCCAGAGTGGAGGCTGGGGACCCACTTTCAGCTCAGGCAAACCAGGAGACCCTGCTAACATCCAGATTTCTTAGGTGGCTGTGACTACATGAACAACGTTTTCATTCCGGCATTAAAAAATATATATATTTCTTTGGCTGTGCCAAGTGTTAGCTGTGACATGTGGAATCTAGTCCCCCAAGCAGGGATCGAACCTGGGTCCCGGGCATTCGTAGTGTGGAGGCTAACCACTGGGCCACCGGGGATGTGCTGGCTCTGCTGCCTTTCTAATCCCTGCAAACCCCTTCTCTGGACTGGGCACCCTGCAGAGTCTCACTGAGGTTGTAGGAACTGGAAACCCACACCGTCCCAAACGCTATCACTAGTTCTGAGTGATGGGAGCGGGGTTCGGTCCACATCCGCTGGGTCACGGGCAGCCTCCCCGACCAGCCACAGAGGGCCTGTTCTGTTTTTTCATCGTGAATTGTGTTTTTGGCTGCAGAGGTCTTCACGGCTGCCCGCTGGCTTTCTCCAGCTGTGGTCCGTGGGGACCGCTCTCTNAGCTGAAACTTCAATAATTTGGCCACCTGATCCGAAGAGCTGACTCATTTGAAAAGACCCTGATGCTGGGAAAGATTGAGGGCAGGAGGAGAAGGGGATGACAGAGAATGAGATGGTTGGATGGCATCACCAACTCAATGGACATGGGTTTGGGTGGACTCCAGGAGTTCGTGATGGACAGGGAAACCTGGTGTGTTCATGGGGTCGCAAAGAGTTGGACACAACTGAGCAACTGAACTGAACTATGTAAGTATGCAAGAGATTATTAACAGTATTCATGCTTGTAATTTGTATCAACTCTGCAAAATGAGAGACTGTTTCCTAAATCAGTTCATCTCTGTGCTTGGGAAAGTTGAACTTCGTAAACATCAAAGGCCTGAAGAAACCCTGGTGTAAACCCTGGAGTCCTCCCTGAGTCATCCCTTCCCTGAGCAGCTCAACTAGAACTGTCCTCTGAAAGATGTCTCCCCACTACAATGTCATCAATTGTGCTAATCAGATCCTATCCAGTCTGTCCCATTCGAGTGTGATGTATTTTCTCACTTAATGTATTCTTTGCAAAAAAAAAAAAAAAAAAGCTCTATGAAGTTGTTATTATCCTAGATTTTACAACTGAAAAACAACAGGGACTTCCCTGGTGGTCCAGTGGCTAAGACTCCAAGCTCCCAATGCAGGGGTCCCAGGTTCCATTACCAATCAGAGAACTAGATCCCACATGCCACAGTTAAAGATCCTGTATGCTACAATGAAGATCAAAGATCTCACATCCTGTAGCTAAGAGCTGGCACAGTTAGCTAGTGAGCTAAATATGTAAATACATGTTTTTTAAAGAAACCATTCCTTTACTAAAAAACAAATCAGTTTCCATGAGGTGACTTGTCTATGCAATGGCTCCCACACGGCTAGTATTATAGCAACAGAGCTAGAANTGGCACAGTTAGCTAGTGAGCTAAATATGTAAATACATGTTTTTTAAAGAAACCATTCCTTTACTAAAAAACAAATCAGTTTCCATGAGGTGACTTGTCTATGCAATGGCTCCCACACGGCTAGTATTATAGCAACAGAGCTAGAATTTGAAACCAGATCTATTTTTGAAGCCTGTCTCATAGGTTTGTAAGAACTGATTTCCTAGTTCCTTTTCGTGGCTTTATCAGCCATCCTTCCCCCGGGGCTTCTGTCTGCTGGCCCCACAACTGCCGCCCAAACACCCTGCCTCCCGTGTGTCTCAGATGATCCCCTCTTTCCCAGTCCCACACCACCAGCTCGGCTCCTCGTGACCACTGGTTGGTCAGATGGATCACAGAGTATCCAAACCAGTCTCTCTGCCCACAACCTGCCCTGTCTATTGCCACTGCTAGGACTTGCCGGAGACACGAAGCCAAAGCTTTCTCAGACTTCGCTCTGAGCCTGTGACCTCCTTTAAGAATGTACACCAGCTCCTTTGCTGCCTTAAAGATGAGAAGAAACAGGGAAATAGGCCCTCATGCGTTCACGGGGCCAGGTCAGACCCTTTCAGATTCAAGGTTCTCGGGTCAGAAGCATTGTCAGAGGAGGGTACAGCCCCCATGGTGGGAGCCAGTTCCCTTCTGGGTCTTGATCTTCCACCTGGACAATTCCATGAGAACTCGACTAGGAGAGCCCCCAGAAAATTCACTGGAGATTGAGTGTGTGCATATGGGTGTGTGTACGGCTACAGACAAGCCAGTGTCTATGTGTGTGTGTACGTGTGTGTGTGTACACAGTCACAGGCAAATGAGGCAGCCTAGAGATTTTGTCAGGTGTGCACCCTCCTGTTACTGGTGTGCACGTTGGGAGCTGCCAAATAGATGTTCCAGGTTTGCATCAACACAGCCTCAGGCTACTGTGCTCAATGCTAAGACAGCACTTCCAGTGGGGAGTCTCAGTTTTACAAATTAGAATTTTGTATGCACAAAGCTGCTTTCATCATCCTAACTACAGAAAATCAATCCTAATGGAACCCCCTTGCTTGGAGATTTGCAGGCATTGGGCTCTGTGTCCTGCACACACACACACAAGTGATCCTTTTGAACAAGGTACCTACATCCATCAAAAGTGGGTGCAGGTTAGAAACACTGAGACTGCTTAAGCATCCCTCCCAGACTTAATTCCCCTTCCCACTCAATGGTGGATCTTGTTCTGAGCTAGTGCCTCCCAACTTGCCTCTCCATGCTCCGCTCCTCTCTCCAGGCAGCCACAAAGGCATTTAGAAGATGGTGCTTCTTCCACCTCCCTGGGCACCACTGCCCCACCACACCCCCATACAAGTACACACACACACTCAGCTCTGACCCAACCTGCATTAAAGAACATGTTCCTCCCAGACAAGAATTTTAAGGGGGTAGTTACAAGGTGGTGGCAGGGGACAGACCCAAGTCCTGTAAGAGTATGCACTGGTGGACTCTCGTGTGTGTGCTTAGTCATTTCAGTCATGTCCGACTCTTTGCAACCATATGGACTGTAACCCACCAGGCTCCTCTGTCCATGGGATTCTCCAGACAAGAATACTGGGGTNAGTTATGGCCCACTGGATACAGGCACCAGTCACCAGATACAGTCATCACCCACCAGGTACAGTCATCACCGACTAGATACAGGCATCACTCACTAGATACAGCCATCACCCATGGGGCACGGTCATCACCCACTGGGCATGGTCACCACCCACTGGATGCAGGCATCACCAGTTGGATGCAGGCGCCACCCCCCGGGCACAGGCAGCGCCCAGCTGGTTCAGGCACCCCCTGTCCCCTTGCTTTCCATGGCCAATTCCTGGCTCCCCCAGACTGTCAACATTTGTTTTCAATGCTCTGCAGGACTCCCACCCTCAATGCAAACAGACAGGCACACCCGCACCCAGGCGCTTCTCCAAACCCTTCGTATCTCTGCGATCCTGATGGTAATCGACAGATGTCCACATCCTAGATCCAGGATCCACTTTCTTACAACGACAGCCCTCCGCCCCAGACCACGCATGCACACCAGCGGGCCCGGCGGGCACCCCCCCTTCCCCTGC
>SJYV01035180.1:0-13360 GCA_006410875.1 Neotragus pygmaeus | reverse complement strand
GCACCAGCGGGCCCGGCGGGCACCCCCCCTTCCCCTGCACACCGCCCCTCCCCACGCACTCCCCAGCTGGCTCTCTCTCCCCTCGACGCCCCCGTCTCTGCCATCAGGAACAAATATGATTTCTGATTGAACATCACTTTATTTGCCAGTTCTGTGGTCTCTTCTTATCTTGTTCCACATTGCTCAGGCTTTGTGGTTAAATTATGTATTAAGGTCAATGTCAAAACAGAGAAGATCTGTAACCTACAGGGAGCTGGCTTTTATTCGTGATTAGGGTGAAGTGCGGGCTGCCTGTCAGTGAGCGGGGAGGCGCGCCCAGCGTGGGGGCCTCCGCGGCGGGGGCTCTACAAAGGCTGCCCGCCCGGTCCCGGGACGCACCGCCAGCGCTTCCCCCGATCGCCCGCCTCTCTTGAAAGCCCCGCTCGCCCTGCTTCCATCTGAGAGCTGTCAGCCGCACCTATGGAGCCATGTCATACATCAAACGCAAAGTCTGTTCGCTGGGGAGCGCCGCGGATGTCATGTACCCGCTTGTAGTTTGAGATCTTCTGAAGGAAAACGGTGTCAGAATAAGGAAGACGGGGAGGGATGTGGGTTTTCTGGGTTGTTTTTCTTTTTTTTCTTTTTTTCCTTAGGAAAAAAAAAAACAGACAACACTTGAAAAGACTGACTGTAAACTTTTTTGTAAAAACTTGCACGCTTCTGAGGGCCGGGTTCAGCCTCGCCATGAATGAATCAGGGAGAGTTCAGGCAGGGGCCCCGGAGGAGGGCAGGAGAGGGCCCAGTGGTTTTCTTCTCTCCCCACCGAGCCCACCTGGAATTTTTTTCTTGATGAGCGTTTGTCAACAAGCATTCGCATTAGTTCCCGGGCTTGTCTGCTGGAGACAAGTCCTCCTGCCTCCCGGAGACGCCTTCCAAGGCAGGCGGAGCCAACAAGAGGCTGTGTGTCGCAGGCACTGAGCTTGCGTGCCTGGGGGTAGGACACCCCCACCGGCACCCCTCCCGCCAGCCGGCCGAGGACTCCCTTCTGCAACGTTCTGCAACGGCCGCCTCCGTTGCAACGATCCCCACGTGCTGGGGGAATGAAGGCGCCCATTCGCTTGGTCCACCCCACTGCACCTGCTCTTGAGACGTGAGCTTTTGGAAAAGCGAGACCAAGGAATTCCCTGGTGGCCCAGGGGTTCACACCCCACGCCCCCAGTGCAAGAGGCTCGGGTTCGACCCCTCGCCAGGGACCGAGATCCCACCTGCCGCAACCAAGATTTTGCGTGCCCCAGCTAAAATCCGTGTGCCGCAGCGAGGACCCGGCACCACCGAGGAGATAAAATGAATATTAAGAACAGAAACATGAGCCCTTCCCAGGGAGACCCAGACGCTGCCTCATCAGAGCCTGTGCGTGATGGTGCTACCTGCATAGATGGAATCTCATGGATTTCGCGTCCGGCTCCCAGGGTCCCCACTTTGGGCCCCCGAGGGTCTCCTGTTATAAGGAAGAGGGTCCCCTGTGGTGCAGTGGGCAGTGAGGTTCCTCTCGGGGAGCCCCAGTCTCTTGTCCCCACCCCCAACTCGGCAGGTCCACAAAAGAAGCTGCGTTAACTCCAATCCGTGCAGAGCACAGGGTTTGAGAACGGACCCGAACGCTTTAGTGATGCTTTAGACTGACCTCAGGAGCCCCCGCCCCAGTGACTCAGCAGTAAAGAACGGGCCTGCGGATGCAGGAGACCGGGGGCTGATCACTGGGGTGGCGGGGAAGGTCCCCTGGGGAAGGGAATGGTCACCCACTTCTGTATGCTTTGTATTGCAGTCTAGGTGAGTGACAATTGGTGACGGTTTCAGGTGGACACACGGGGACTCAGCCACACATACACATGGATCCACTCTCTCCCAGCTCCCCTCCCGGCCAGGCTGCCCCGTGACGCTGAGCAGAGTCCCCTGTGCTGGGCAGCAGGGCCTTGCTGGTTCTCCTTGTTAAACACAGCAGAGTGTCCATGTCCATCCCAGACTCCCTGACCATCCCTTCCCTCATCCGTCCCCCTGGGAACCATAAGGTTATCACAGAGGATTGAGCAGAGTTCCCTGAGCTGGACAGCAGGTCCTTGCTGGTTCCCCATGTTAAACACAGCAGTGAGTCCATGTCCATCCCAGACTCCCTGACCATCGCTCCCCCATCCTTCCCCTGGGAACCATCAGGTGATTACAGAGTATTGAGCAGAGTTCCCTGTGGTGTCCAGCAGGCCCTTGCTGGTTCTCCATGTTAAACACAGCAGTGAGTCCATGTCCACCCCAGACTCCCTGACCATCGCTCCCCCATCCTTCTCTCTGGGAACCGTCATTTTCTAAGTCTATGAGTCTGTGTCTGTTTTGTACATTCATTTGAATCATATCTTTTTGGATTCCCCGTGTCAGGGAAATGCCCATGACATTTCTCCTGCTCTGTCTGGCCTACTTCACTCAGTGTGACGCTCTCCAGGTCCACCCACGTAGTGGCGAGTGGGATCGTGTCATTCTTTTCCATGGCTGAGTAATATTCCGGGGTGTGTGTGTGTGCACACGTGCCGCAGCTTGTTTTCCATTCCTCTGCCCACGGACATCTAGGTTGCTTCCACATCTTGGCTGCTGTAAACAGCACCGCAGTGAACACTGGGGAGCGTATGTGCTTTGAGATCGTGTTTTTCTTCAAAGATGTGCCCAGGATTAGCTCCGAGGGAGTCACATGATAGCTCTATGCTTAGTTTCTTAAGGCATCTCCGTTCCACTCTCCGTACTGGCTGCGCCAATCTACATGCCCACCAACACTGCAGGAGGGGTCCCTTCTGTCCACACCCGCCAGCATGTACTGTGCATGGATTTTTTTTTTTTTTGATGATGAAGCCCACTGTGACTGGTATGAGGTGATACCTCATCGTAGCTTTGGTTTGCCTTTCTCTAATAAGTGATGCTGAACATCTTTTCATGATCCTCTTGGCGATCTGTATGTCTTCTTTGGAGAAATGTCTAGATAGGTCTTCTGCCCAGTTTTGCCCACTCCAGTGTTCCTGCCTGGGAAATCCCATGGAGAGAGGAGGCGCCTGGAGGCTTACAGTCCATGGGGTCGCTAAGAGTTGGTCACGACGGAGTGACTACATGTCAACAGTAGACTGTCGTCGTCTGAAAATCGGAGGAGGGTGGTCTTGTCCCAGACCCACCCCACTCTGCGCTTTCCCGCAAGAGTGTGATAGACGTGAGACCAGCTTGCACTGTTACATAAGGTCCGTGGTTGCTCACTCAGCAAAGAATCTGCCTGCAATGCAGGAGACCCTGGGTCCGGAAGATCCCCTGGAAGAGGGCATGGCAGCCCACTCCAGGATTTTTGCCTCGAGAATCCCACGGACAGGGGAGCCTGGAGGGCTACAGTTCATGGGGTCACAAGAGTCAGACACGACTTAGAGATTAAACCACCACCAGTAACAGCATGCAGTGTACAATGTATTCCGTCACATACATGTGACATGTGCGTGGCGTGTGTTTACATACGTGTGACGTGTGTGTGCATACGTGTGACCCGTGTGTGTGTACATCTGTAGATGCACATACAGTGGACATACACAATGAAAAAGCGAGATGAGAAAGGTCTCTCAGTCTCATAGAAACCAGAGCCTGGGTGAGATTAGGTCAGGAGACGGGGACCCAGAAGCGGCAGGCAGGAGCCTCCCGGCTGTTGGAACCAGTGCCTGCCTCAGCACGGGCAACGTAACCAGAGGCCGTGTGTAAAAACCGCTGGGTTGTGCGTTGGGATTTCTGCACCTCTGTGCTCACTCGCTCGGCAGTGTCTAACTCTGTGGCCCTGTGCACTGTAGCCCGCCAGGTCCCTCTGTCCACACGGTTCCCCAAGCAGGAACACGAGTGGCTTGCCATTCCTCTCCTCCAAGGGATCTTCCCAACCCAGGGATCAAACCCAGAGCAATGGGGTACTACTGGCCCTAAGCCATCTTCTGTGCTTAGGCCAGGCTGCCTGGATGGAGAACAAGGAATGAAATTTCGAGCAGCTGAATAACAAATGTGCCAAGAGTGCATTCCTGGACTCTACCCCATCTTTCTCTCCATTGCAGAATAGAGACAGGGACACAGAGGAGAAGCCACGAGGAGACGGAGGCAGAGACAGGAGGGGGGCGGCCGCCAGCCCAGGGACGGGCGCCCGGAGCCCCCGGAAGCTGGAAGAGGCGGGAGGGGCCCCTGGAGCCTCTGCAGGGAGCTCAGCCCTGAGTCACCTTGACTCAGACGTGTGGCCCCCAGGGCTGGGGGAGGGTGGGTGTCTGTGGTTTCCAGTCCCATGCTTTGTGGCTCTCTGTCACAGGAAGTGAAGTGTTAGGCACTCAGTGCTGTCTAACTCTTTGCGATCCTATAGACTGTAGCCCACCAGGTTCCTCTGCCCACGGGATTCTCCAGACTAGCATACTGGAGTGGGTGGCCCTTCCCTTCTCCGGCAGACGTTCCCAGCCCGGGGACGGAACCCGTCACCTGCACTGGCGAGGCAGGTTCATTATCCTCTGAGTCACCAGGGAACCCTCATTACAAACAACCCACCCAGTGTGCACACCCCACGGACCCCTCTCTGGGGCTGGCATCCTGCAGGCCTCATTAGCCCCGGGACAGGGGCAGACAACTCAGGCACGCCCTGTGCCCCATGGCCTGCAGAAGCAGCCCGCCCAGCCAGCCCCACCCTGCTCGGCTTCGTCACCTGCCTCCCGGATCCTCCCAGGTCTCCACTGCCGAGCCTCCTCCCCCCAGGGCCCTGCACGCGGACCTCCCATCTCCAGGGTCTGTGGGTTCTTCCCTGAGCATCATCTCTGTATCAACCCATGTGTCTCTCCAGGGGCAATGACAACCAAGTCCTGGGTCCCAGGTCAAGGTCCCAGCTGACATCTCTGCAGACCTCAGACCCGCTCTTGGGGGCCATGGGCGCTCACCCGGTCCGTGCCCTGCATGCTGGGGCTGAGACCTGGGGCACCGTGGAGGTGCCGGGCAACCAGGGCACGGCCACCCTCTGCTCAGGGGTGCCAGCCGTGTGCGTGTGAAGCCAGCCAGCCCAGCCCCCCCACGATCAAGGCTGACATCCAGGCCTAATTAGCTGCACCCTGCTCTCCACGTCTCCCTTTACCAAGCGGCCGCAGCCTGGCCTGCTTGCCCGGAGCCCAGACCAGACCACTCTCGCTGGGGAATACTAATCAGCGGTAATTAGCAGCAGCAAGCTGGCCCCGGGTGCTAATGGGCCCCATGCTGGCGGCCACCCGGGGACCCTCTGGAGCTGCCCAGGCTCTGAGGCACCGAGCCGGCCCCCCTCAACCGGACACCAGACTCCACGCCACCACGGCCAGCCCATGCTGGTCCAGGCGGGAACCGGGCAGCCTGGGGACCCCCGTCCCGACGCTTATGAACACACAGGTGTGCATGTCCGGAGGGCCACCCTGCCCGGCCCCAGGAGGGGCGGGGCCCCGGAGGCTCCCTCCCACAGGTAACCTGCCCTCGCCTCCCCGTCTCCCCAAGATGCCCTGACCACCTCGCTCCGGACCTCGCAGCTCAAGCGGGGCGGGAGGTGCTGTCTCCAGGCTCCTCCGGCACCCACGGTCGCCTAGGCGACGTCCCTGCCAGCCCGTCGGATCCCGGGGCTCCTGCAGCCCTGTTGGACCGAGGCTGTGACCCCCTCGTACTGAAATGGGGCCCGTGCTCTCCCCCAGAGAGGCTGACACTGTCATGGGTCCTGAGACAGGGCGCGAAGGTGCTACGGCCGCGCTATGGGCCGAAAGTGTTACGCTCAGTCCTGTCAAACTCTGTGTGACCCCACGGACTGTAGCCCGCCAGGCTCCTCTGTCCCTGGGATTCTCCAGGTGAGAAAACTGGAGTGGGTTGCCATTTCCTCCTCCAGGGCGTCTTCCCGATCCAGGGATCGAACCTGCATTTCTTCTCTCTCCTGCTTTAGCAGGCAGGTTCTTTACCATTAGCCTCTAACTTTGGCAAATCGAGGGAGATCGGAATTTGGGTTCCCACACAGGGTATGTTTGTGCTGACCTAAGTCCAAAGCAACACGGCACACCCAACAGGCAGAGCTGGGTCTGGTTCGTTCAAACCCAATGCAAATGCTGCAGAGGGCCCTGCAAATTCTGAGAACCTGCAGGCATGGAAGAAATGATCTTGTATTCATCACATGGGCATAGAATGGGGGGTCTGGGGTCTACAATGTGGTGAGGGGCAGGGATGAGGGAGTGAAGCCCTGCCCCAAAATGCCGGCTGCCCAAGACGGCATCCCAGGGCGCAGTGGTGGTGTTGTCTGTCTTAAACTTTTTCTTAGAGAGATTTTCAACGCAATCAACTGTTCCTTCTACTGATTGATGCAAAAATCCTTTTAAAGACGGGGCTTTTCATGACCCCTCAAAGCTAGTAATTTATTTTTCCTGTCACATTCCTTCAGCACAAATGTAAAAATACTCACATGCAATGCTCACTTTTTCTGTTTTTCTGGTCCTTGTGTTCATCGCTGAGTCACTTCGTGACCCCAGGGGCTGTAGCCCACCAGGCTCCTGTCCGTGGGATTCTCCAGGCAAGAATACTGGAGTGAGTTGCTGTTTCCTTCTCCAGGGGGTCTCCCTGACCCAGGGATGGAACCCAGGTCTCCTGAATTGCAAGGAGCTTCTCTACCATCTGAGCTACCAGGGTCCCTTTTTAATTTTTGTGTATTTATTTTTGGGTCTTCAGTGTGGCGTGTGGGCTTTCTCTAGTTGCAGCGAGCGGAGGCTGATCTTCATTGCGAAGTAGAGGCTCCTTACGACGGTCCCTTCTCTTGCTGTGGAGCACGGGCTCTGCGGCGCGTGGGCTGCTGGAGCTGAGGCGCACGGGCTGAGCTGCCCCGCGGCGTGTGGGACCCTCAAGGACCAGGGATGGGACCTGTTTCCGCTGCACTGGCAGGCGGATTCTTAACCACTGGACCACCAGGGAGGTCCACGTGCGGTGTTCATATACGTCAGTAAATGACCACAACAAGTTGATCAATTGAATTCCGAAAAAGTAATGAACCTTTGACCTTCAAACCTAACACCCACTTCCTGTGACCAGCAGTGTTGATTCAACGTCAGGTTTGGCGGAATTGAAACTGCTTTGGTATTTGTGCGTCAGTGGTCCTCGCACTGAAAATGCCGTTTGAATCACCCAAGCGTCAAGTGCCCACGTGTCAAGATTTGGTTCGCCAGCCCAGGAGAGGGACACGTTGCATCTGAGAAAGGTAGAGACGCCCCCCTCAACGCCTCGGGGAGTCAGAAGCCCCAGGAAGGCTGGGCTGAGGAGGGGGCGCATCCTCTGTGGTGACCCATCTTGGGAAAGGCCGTTCACTCTGCCCCGAGTCTGTAGAAAGAGAGGCCTGTGTGCACGTGTGTGTGCACACGCGTGTGTGTACTCAGTCATGTCTGACTCTTTGCAACCTGCCCGCCAGGCTTCTCCGTCCATGGGATTCTCCAGGTGAGAATACTGGAGCACGCTGACGTTCCCTCCTCCAAGGGATCTTCCCAACCCGGGGATTGAACCCGCACGTCCTAAAAAAATGTTTAGTGAAAAGGAAAAGTTGACCACTGGTGTTCTAGCTTCTGCCATTGTTTTCATTTGTGAAAAGCAGTGAGTGGGAGGCAAATGCATACACGTGTGTGTCTAGGAATGTGTGTGGACCCATGGGAACACGTCTGCGTGGCCCCATCTGAATGTATTTATGTGACAAGAACCGTGCTCAGCGTACGAGTTTCCTTGGGCCGCCATACCAAAATGACCCAAACCAGGAGGCTGAAAACCACAGGCCTCCCACCTCCCCGGGCCCTGGAGACCAGATGCTCCAGGGGGCGTCAGGGGGGTCCCAGGGCTGAGAACCACAGACCTCCCCCTCCCCGGGCCCTGGAGACCCGCTGCCTGAGGTCAGGGGGTCCCAGGGCTGAGCTCCGTCCAGGCTCCAGGGGAGGGTCCTCCCCGCCTCTTCCAGCTTCCGGGGGCTCTGGGCGTCCATCCCTGGGCTGGTGGCCACCTCCCTCCCGTCTCTGCCTCCGTCTCCACGTGGCTTCTCCTCTGCGTCCGTGTCTCATAAGATGAACACAGCTCTTTTCCAAACACAGTCCCATTCCAGGTTCCAAGTGGGCGTATCTTTCTGGGGGACATGGTTGCACCCAGTGCTGGAATCAGCAGTCTCGCTCTTGAAGGAAGGATGTGGGCTACTACTGGGCGGCGTGACTTCCCCTGTCAGCCCTGGGACAGTCAGACACACCCTTCCCAGCTCTACCGGGGGTCCCCACGTGCATCCTCCTTGGCCCCGGCCATCCCTCCCCTCCAGGCGGTTTGACTCCATGCGCCCCAGTCAACTGTGTGCCTCTTTGGGGTTCCCAGGTGGCGCTAGTGGCAAAGAACCCACCTGCCCACATGGGTTCGATCCCTGGGATGGGAAGAGCCCCTGGAGGGGGCCATGGCAACCCACTCCAGTGTTCTTGCCACTAGAATCCCCACGGACAGAGCTAGGTGGGCTACAGTCCATGGGGTCGCAGAGAATCAGACACGATTGAGTGACCTGGAACGCACGCAGTCACCAAATCCACACCCCCCTCGCCCACCCGTCCGCGCCCTCCCAGCGTCAGCCGTCTGGCTCCCTCGTTTGCACCCCTGGCAGACTGCACAGAGCCGTGGGGACCCTCTGGCCCCCCGCCCAGGGGGCCGGCTCCCTCTGAGCACCCTGGACTCCCACCTCATCGCAGACAGGACCCCAGCACCTGGCCACGAGCAGAAGGCGCCCGCGGTCCAGCACGGTGTGGGGCGGTGTCAGGAAGCACCCCCCACCCCCCAACAAAGGCCTCGAGGAAATATTTCTCCCACCGGGCGTGCGATCACCAAACCCCGTCCCCACCCACAGCTGGACAGGGTGCTTCTCCCCTCCTCCTTGCTCGGCCCCAGTGTATTTATTTAAGGCCGGGCGATACGCCGTGATTCCACCACAAAGGGCTCCCAATCAAAGCCGCCCTTATCCGGAGGTAATTAACACCAAGCGTGTTGAATGAAAGATGCCAGCCCTGACCCTTGGGCAGGGGGTAAGGGACAGGGGTCTCGGGGCCCCCGCCTCGCGCCCGCCACAGACCAATTAACACCCCGCGCCTCCTTTCATGTTAACTCCAATTAAGGCTTCTTAACATTTTTAAAGTCACTTTCCTGCTCACCGGCTCCGCGCGTCAGGCGCGACATCAAAGGCCTGTTGGTGCCAACTCCGCAGGTAATGCTGACTGGCAGGCGGGGCTGGGCAGGGGGCCCGCTTGTGGGGGCGGCGCGAGGCCCGGCTGGGCGGGAGTCTGCAGGGAAGGGCCGGTCACACCAGGACGCAGGGGCGGGTTAACCCCAGCATCCCTGATTCCCACCAGCAGGGTGAGAACTCCCCCTGATCCTCACCTCCTGGGGGTGGTGAGACACCACGCTCCCGCTCGTCCTGCTGCTGAGGTCGGCGAGGAGGACTTTCATTCCATGCGTGCATGCGCGGTTCTCCTGCCTGAGAACCAAGAGAACCCATCATCCAGGAGGACCTGGGGCCGTTGCAACCTGCGTGAGCTTCCAGCGCCTGCAGTAACAGATGAAACCCGGAGCTCCAAACCACAGGCATCCATCCCCCTGCACCCCGAGTCCCGGGCGCCAGACGCCCCGAGGCCCGGGGGCCAGACGCCCTGAGTCCCGGGTGCCAGACATCTGAGCTCAGGGGGTCCCAGGGCTGAGCTCCCTGCAGAGGCTCCAGGGGAGGGTCCTCCTGCCTCTTCCACCTTCTGGGGGCTCCAGGTGTCAGTCTCTGGGCTGGTGGGAGGGTCCGTTCCTGGGCTGGGGGCCGCCCCCTCCCGTCTCCGCCTCCGTCTCCACGTGCCTTCTCTGCGTCCCTGTCTCTCCTCTTCCATGTCTTATAAAGACCCTGTCCCTGGGTTTAGGGCCAACCCCATCCAGGAGGACCTCCTCTCAGACCTTCACTCCATCACCTCTGCAGAGACCCTGTTCCATGTAAATGTTAGTCGCTCAGTCTTGTCTGACTCTTTTGTGACCCGTGGACTGTGGCCCCCCAGGCTCCTCTGTCCCTGGAATTCTCCAGGCAAGAACACTGGAGTGGGCTTCCATTGCCTTCTCCAGGGGATCTTCCTGACCCAGGGATCGAACCCGTGTCTCTCCCATCTCCTGCGTTGGTAGGCACGTTCTTTACCTCTAGCACCGCCTGGGGAGCCCCCTAACTGCTGGACCCCCAGGGAATCCCCGCTACTGTTTTTCTGAAAGCGACATCCACTCCAAACATGTTAATGGGGCTCTGCAGCTGCTTTCGAAAGCGTAACCCACTCTTCACCCTCGCTGTCTTTAGCATCCCCCACCCCGACCGTGAGGCATGTCTCTGATCCCAGCCCTGGGGGATCAGGGCCCTGGTAAAGGGGCCACCTGCAAGGCAGGAGGTGCGAGAGATGCGGGTTTGATCCCTGGGTGGGGAAGATCCCCTGAGAAGGGCCTGACGAGCCGCTCCATTGTTCTTGTCTGGAGAATCCCAGGGACAGAGGAGCTTGCCCCTCTGCAGTGCTCGGGGCCGCAGGGCTGGACTTAGCAAACGACACAAAGATCCTGAGGCGGTGGAAGCAACCTGTCTGCCAACAAGGAAGTCTCGAACGCCTTTGGAAATACGACACCCAGAGAAACGTCTTCTCACATTTCGCAGTTTCCCTCTCCACCCAAAACGAGGTAAATCTAACATCAACCTGACCTTTCGTATCCACGAAGCGGACCCTCAACCTCCCCTTCACCTCGGGTCCGGAGAAAGTGCTTCCCACGGTCGCCAGAGGAGTCCNGTTTTATGTTCATGAATAGGCAGAGATTTTCAAATTTGTTTCCTATTCAACTTGTAAGAGGCACAAATGATCAAAGTTACTATCAATGCATCCCATCCCCCTCCAAGAGAAATTCAAACCACAGCTCTTAGCAAGGTCAGAAAAACCTCATCTTGTGTGAAATAACCAGTCCTCTTTTTGCAGGCATTCTCCAAGCACTGATGCCTTTAAGCACCCAGGAGCAGTCTCCCCATTATAAAGAAGCTGTAACTAGGGTAGCCCCTTGAATAACACAAGCTGTGTTCTAACAGTGGTCCCCAAACTTTTTGGCACCAGGGACCAATTTTGTGGAAGATAGTTTTTCACTAGACTGAGACAGGGGTTGGGGGTTGTGGGGGGAAGGCTTTGTTTGAGGATAATTCAAGTGAGTTACCTTTATTGTGCACTTTATTTCTATTACTATTTTATTTCGGTTCCACCTCAGATCATCAGCCATTACATGCCAGAATTTGGGGACCCCTGCCCTAAAATAAAGGAAGACTTTGAAGTTGATAAAAGTTTCAAGCACTTATCTTCAGTGGCTCCCTGACCCACCACAGATTCAGAGCGAGAATGGAAACTGGTGGACTTGGGAAAGCTAGTGTTTTCCATTGTACTTCCTGAAAGACCATAGTTGACTGAGGACACTGGTGACTTTGAGCATCAATTTTACTAAAATCCTGGATGTTTCTCCCAAAGTTCCTTGGCCTGTGATGATGACTCCTTTTCAGAAGAGCTCTCCCACCACGTTCTTACTTGTTTTCCCATAAGTTCAACACCTCATGCCACTTTCCCATTACCTAAACCCACATCTGTCTCTTATACACATCTAGATGTGTATAAGAGACAGCCCACTCCAATATTCCTGCCTGGAGAATCCCACGGACAGCGAAGCCTGGCGGGCTGCAGTCCACGGGGTCGCAGACTCAGACACGAGCCCCTGAGCACGCACCACGCATACTCCCTGCCTCCTTCTGTTTTCAGTCACCTTCTTCTGTCCGATGCAGCAAATGCCCCAAGCACGGCGGGCCAGCCAGTTCCCACAGAGTGTCCCCCACGCAGGACCCCAAGACGACCGCTGGACACACGCTCAGTCTCTCTGTCTGCCTGTCTTCTTGCGTCTGAGACAGTCCAGGCTCTCCACCCTCGGTGTGATTGGGCGCCAAGGTGCCACGCGCCCCCCTGGAGAACATTCTGCATGTTTCCACGCGGGCGATGGAAGCGGGGGCCGCGCCAGTCTCTCCGGCAATGGCACCCACACTTTCTCTCTCGTGTTGCTTGGGGTCCGCTCGGCCATCGTCACAGAGGTTCCCCATACACTTCCGAGGCTGAAGAGACGCACGGGAGCCCACAGGAGCCGGAGGCTGCGGCCCAGCTTAGTGGGCGGTGGGGTGTGTTCTTGATATGCCGACTGCCCGAGCTGGGCTGCCCTCCCTGAGTCCGTTTGAGCTGGAACAGGGAACGGGCCAGACCAGGTTCAGACCTGCCTTGGAAGCAGGTGACACGGTAGCTGCTCAAGCCCACCCACTGGGGCGTAGGCCCTCCCAGCTGCAAGACTGTAGGGGGTCTGGAAAATAAAGCCTGGGTTTTGACACTCAAGTCCGAAAACACGGCCAGCACCGTGGGAGGAGGGAGCAAGGGTTCCTGTGGGCAGCTAACCACTCCCTGGCTCCGCACCAAGTTCCAGCACGGGTTTCTGCTTCCATTTGACCCCTGCCCTCATTTCCACTGCTCAAACCGACACAAGNCAAGTCCGAAAACACGGCCAGCACCGTGGGAGGAGGGAGCAAGGGTTCCTGTGGGCAGCTAACCACTCCCTGGCCCCGCACCAAGTTCCAGCACGGGTTTCTGCTTCCATTTGACCCCTGCCCTCATTTCCACTGCTCAAACCGACACAAGAGGATGCTCGTTATAACGATAATCATCCAAGTACTTTCAGAGGAGTTGTTCTCAGTGAATAAAGAAGGCAGCAAAAGGATACACAGAATGGAAATCCCACCCCTCATCACCGAGGCGTCCAGCTTATTTCAGGGGGTCCCTGCACACAGTGGAATATGACGCAGCCATGGAAAGGAGAGGGGCTCTGACGCGGACGTGGACGGACCTTGAACGTGAGATGCCCAGAGAGAGAGGCAGACGCGGAAGGACACACAGCGTGTCTGTCCATTCATAGGAAATGTCCAAGCAGGCAAATCCACGGAGACAGGAAGTGAGTCAGTGGAGCTGAGAATGGGAGGAAGAGGAGGGAGAGTGACTTTTCACGGGGACGAGGTCTCCTTGGGGGATGGGAATGTCCTGCAGGACAGCAGCGGGGGTCTCTCAGCACTGGGGCTGCATAAATGCCCCCCAATTGCTTACCTTAAAGATGACACAGAAGCGATCCTATTTGGAAAACTGACATCGAACCACCCGCAGAAAAGGCAGAGCCGTGGTCACCGGGGGAGGGGGGGGGGAACCTGGCAGCCTCTCCTTTCGTCTCAGCTGTGCCGCACTGT
>SJYV01035179.1:0-21981 GCA_006410875.1 Neotragus pygmaeus | reverse complement strand
TAAGACCCCTATATATGCTGTCTACAAGAGACCCACCTCAAAACAAGGGACACATACAGACTGAAAGTGTAGGGCTGGAAAAAGATATTTCATGCAAATGGAGACCTAAAGAGAGCAAGAGTAGCAATACCATATCAGATAAAATAGACTTTGAAATAAAGGCTGTAAAAAGAGACAAAGAAGGACATTACATAATAATCAAAGGATCAATCCAAGAAAAAGATATAACAATTATAAATTATACACACCCAACATAGGAGCACCACAATTTGTAAGGCAAATGCTAATAAGTATGAAAANTCAGATAAAATAGACTTTGAAATAAAGGCTGTAAAAAGAGACAAAGAAGGACATTACATAATAATCAAAGGATCAATCCAAGAAAAAGATATAACAATTATAAATTATACACACCCAACATAGGAGCACCACAATTTGTAAGGCAAATGCTAATAAGTATGAAAAGGGAAATTAACAGTAACACAATAATAGTGTGAGACTTTAATACCCCACTCACACCTATGGATAGATCAATTAAACAGAAAATTAGCAAGGAAACACAAACTTTAAATGATACAGTAGACCAGTTTGACCTAATTTATATCTATAAGACATTTCACCCCAACAATGAATTTCACCTTTTTCTCAAGTGCACACAGAACCTTATTGAGGATAGGTCACATCCTGGGCCATATGTCTAGCCTTGGTAAATTCAAAAAATTGAAATCATTCCAAGCATCTTTTTTTAATCACAATGCAGTAAAATTAGATGTCAACTACAGGAAAAAAGCTATTGAAAATACAAACATATGGAGGCTAAACAACATGCTTCTGAATAAGCAAGAAATCACAGAAGAAATAAACATATGCATATAAATGAATGAAAATGATAACATAACAACCCCAAACCTATTGGATTTAGTAAAAGTAGTGCTAAGGGGAAGGTTTGTAGCAATACAAGCTTACCTCAAAAAACAAGAGAAAAATCAAATGAATAACCTAACTCTACACCTAAAGCAACTAGAGAAAGAAGAAATGAAGAACCCCAGTGTTGGTAGAAGGAAAGAAATCATAAAAATTAGGGCAGAAATAAATGTAAAAGAAACAAAGGAGATCATAGCAAAAATCAATAAAGCTAAAAGCTGGTTCTTTGAGAAGATAAATAAAATAGACCAACCATTAGCCAGACTCATCAAGAAAAAAGNCTAACAAGCCCAGGGGAGAAAGCTAATCAGTCCTAGCTGGATTTCTCATTCTTGTTCTGATGCTTTTCTAATCAAGGGTGTGTGCTTTTCCTCGCAGAACATGGACTCCTGAAAGAGAAACTTTCCTTCTCATTCCCTGGTGAATCCCTGTTATTTATCACAGTGATTCTCAACATGAAAGACTTTTAAAATATCAATTAAAAAAAAATACACCACAGTAAACTTGTTAGCTAGTGTTGTGAGTACCTTTACATATCTGAATACAGACACAGCAAAATATAGGAGAAAGTAACCTAGGTTGAGAGGAGAAAAGCTATGTCCTAGTTCAGCCTGTTGGTAACCAAACACGACACGGGTCAGGTCAGTTTCCTCATCTGCTGGCAGGTCTGCTGGTAGATAGAGAGGTACCTAAACTCTCACTCACCTCCAAGGTTTCATGAACTTTGACCCTTGCAAAGATACATGCAGTCTTCAGTGAAACTCGTTTTTGAGAAGCAGGATTGAGTAAATCATTAGCTTAATCTAGACTTGCCTTAAAAAAACAAAGCTTCTGTTCTCTGTTCTGTGGGTTAGCATTTGGAATTTGTTAACTCATTAACAGTAGGTTGTTTACTGTTTAGAATGTAACAGTACTCTTTGATGTTCCCTAATTATCATGCATGTTTTAAAATGAGTTCTGAACCATTTCTCAGCCTAATGAACTCTCATTGAAAATTTGTTGAATTTTAAAGAAACATTTGATTTGCAAAAATAAGGCATATGCCAGTAACCTTCAGCATATCACACAGTCAAAAAGCACAAAACCTTTTTAAAAACAATAAGGTACTGTGAATGAGAGATGAGCCTTGAACAAAATATGAGGAACATTTGGAAAACATCATTTTTTCAAACTATTCTTTTTTCTCACAAATTCCTGCTGGTGATATTTATTCTGTTATTTTCATTGGCCATTATTCTCTTATTTCAGAGTCTGTGAAATATCTATACCTCCCCAAATTTTCTTTGGAAATTGTTCGTAAATCACTCTGTGGTAACATCAACTCAACAGAGATGTATTTTCATGCAAGGATAGAGTTCATTCAACATTTAATTCCTCCTGTTAATCAATTAAATGTTTTCAGAGTTATTCATCTGCAGATATAGCCTCTGGATAATATCTTAGAAGTGTTAAGTCTGACTCATATATTGTTGGCATGTAAGTTGGAAGAAATATATAGCTTCCTTCTAGAAATTCCTCCTACAGATACGCTTACATAAAAGTGCAAAGAAAAAATGCTCATTGCAACACAGTTTATACAAACAAAAGACAACATAACTACAATACATATAAATGGAGGAGAGGGGACAGATTAGATTAAGATCGATTCATATGAAAGTATACCATGCAGATATTTAAAGGTGAAGGTGAAATCGATCAGTCGTGTCCGACTCTTTGCGACCCCGTGGACTGTAACCTCCTAGGCTTCTCCGTCCATGGGATTCTCCAGGCAAGAATACTGGAGTGGATTGCCATTTCCTTCTCCAGGGAGATATTTAAAAGATTTATGTAAAAAACTCGCCTGCTAGTGCAGGTGACATAAGAGATGAGGGTTCGATCCTTGGTTTGGGAAGATCCCCTGGAAGAGGGCATGGCAACCCACTCCAGCATCCTGCCTGGCAGAGGAACCTGGTGGGTTACAGTCCATGGGGTCACAAAGAGTCAGACATGAATGAGCGAATGAGCACACACACACACGTATGTGCATGTATAACGGATTCACTTTACTGTAACCTGAAACTAATACAACATTGTAAATCAACTATATGCCAATAGAACTTTTTTAAATTTGAAAAATAAAAGAAAAACAAGAGGAAAAGTAAATTAATCCAGAAGTTATTTAGGGGGACATGTTACAGTAGACACAGCCAAAAATCCACATCTGAAGGACAGGAGAGTAAGTGATCATGGTGAACCTGAAGCACCCGGAAAAGTCTGGATTATTCTGCTTATCAAAGCAGAAAAGTGTAGGAGGTAGTTTTAAAACATCTATCAAAAATAGAGAAAAGCATCAGTAATTACAGTTAAGTCACAATTAGAAAAATAGCTCACCCCCACCTATTACAGGCACTCAAAACTGTATAACTGAGAAACTTTTGTATTCTAGCAAAGTGTTTCTTGGTAGCTCAGGACCTGCAATGTGGGAGGTCTTTGCAGGGGGTTCGATCCCTGGGTTGGAAAGATCCCCTAGAAAAGGGAATGGCTACCCACTCCAGTATTCTTGCCTGGAGAATTCTACGGACAGAGGAGCCTGGCGAGCTACAATCCATGGGATCACAGAGTGGACATGATTGAGTGACCTGTATATTAATAATAAAGTGTTTTCATTTATAGAAAAGAAGTACTTAATTTTAAAAATTGATTATTTCTCATTATATCATATTATCAAGTATTTCTTGAGCCTTAGTCAGAAGACCAGATATTGTGGCTTTAAAACCACACTATAGTTTAGAAAACAGAACCTGTATTTTTAACTAATTTGTTTAAAATTTAAATAATTTTTAACTAATAATGTTTAAGCAAACTGAAATCTGGAATCATTAAGTTAGGAAAGTATTCAGTATCATTACATCATCTACTATTGTTACAAATAAGCAAATTTAGCAGGAGCAATATCTAACAAGGAGATAACATACATGGTAATTGCTGAATGTCTGGATAAGAATAAATATGTTAGCCAAGTAAAATAAAAGGACCAAAATTAGCTGAGTTGTCAAAAACCATGAGAAACTTGGTTGAAGTGAGATTTGTCGCCTTTCTTAGGCAATATACAATTACACTCATCTCATTGCTTGCTCTGGGTTAAACTTTTACTTTTTTTTTTTTTTTTTTTTTTTTACCATTTCTCTGTTTCCACTGAGAACATGTAAGTGGACATTTTTATAAATAAAAGGCCTAAGAATGTATTTGTCCCGTTCAGTTGGTGCCCTTTTTATTTTGTTGATAGTTTCCTTTGCTACGTAAATGCTTTTTGAAAATAATCTTTCTTTATTTTCAGCTGTGCTGGGTCTCGGTTGCTGTGAGGGCTTTTCTCTAGCTGTGGTAGACAGGCTTCTCATTGTGGTGGCTTCTCGTTGCGGAGCTCGGACTCTAGACACATGGGCTTCATTAATTGTGGCACGAGGGCCTAGATGCTCCACAGCATGTGAGATCTTCCTGGATCAGGGATCGAACCTGTGGCTCCTGCGTTGGCAGGAGGATCGTTTACCACTGAGCCCCCAGGGAAGCCCCGCAAATGCTTCTGAGTTTGATGTAGTCCCATTTGTTTTAGTTTTGCTTTTGTTCCCTTGTCTGCAGAGACAGATCCAAAAAAATATTACTAAGGCTGATGTCAAAGAGATTACTGCCTATGTTTTCTTCTAGCGGTTTTATAGCTTCAGGTCTTACATTTTAAATTCTTCGAGCCGTTTTGAATTTATTTTTGTGCATGGTATGAGAAAGTCGTCCATTTTCATTCTTTTGCATGTGGCTGTCCAGTTTTCCCAACACCATTTATTGAAGAATCTGTCTTTTCTCCATTGTATATTCTTGCCTTCTTTGTCATAGATTAATTGCCCGTGTAAGTAAGGGTTCATTTCTGGGCTCTCTGTCCTGTTCTGTGTATCTCTGTGTCTATTTTTATGCCAGTACTATACTGTTTTGATTTTATTTGCTCAGGCTCCAAAATCACTGTGGATGGTCACTGCTGCCATGAAATTAAAAGACGCGTGCTCCTTGGAAGAAAAGCTATGACAAACCTAGACAGTGTATTAAAAAGCAGACATCATTTTAATGACAAAGGTCAGAATTGTGGTACTGGAGAAGACTCTTGAGAGTCCCTTGGACAGCAAGATCAAACCAGTCAATCCTAAAGGAAATCAATCCTGAATACTCATTGGAAGGACTGATGCTGAAATTGAAGCTCCATTACTTTGGCCACCCAGTGTGAAGATCTGACTCACTAGAAAGGACCCTGATGCTGGGAAAGACTGAAGACAAAAGGAGAAGGGGGCAGCAGAGGATGAAATGGTCAGATGGCATCACTGACTCAATGGACATGAGTTTGAGCACACTCCAGGAGATAGTGAAGGACAGAGAAGCCTGGTGTGCTGCAGTCCATAGGGTTACAAAGAGTCAGACATGACTTAGTGACGGAACAACAGTAGCAATACTGGTTTGAGAGCTGCTGCTGCTGCTGCTAAGTCGCTTCAGTCGTGGCCGACTCTGTTGACCCCGTAGACGGCAGCCCACCAGGCTCCCCCATCCCTGGGATTCTCCAGGCAAGAACACTGGAGTACACTGCCATTTCCTCCTCCAGTGCATGAAAGTGAAAAGTGAAAGTGAAGTCGCTCAGTCGTTTCTGACTCATAGCGACCCCATGGACTGCAGCCTACCAGGCCCCTCCATCCATGGGATTTTCCAGGCAAGAGTACTGGAGTGAGGTGCCATTGCCTTCTCTGTTTGACTGCAGCTTTGAAATATAGTTTGAAATTGGAGAGCATGATACTTCCAGTTTTTTTCTTCTTTTTCAGAATCGTTTTGGCTATTCAAGGTATTTTTTGTTTCTATACAAATTTTAGAATTATTTGTTCCACTTCAGTGAAGAATGCCATTGGTGTTTTGATAGGGATTGCACTGTATCTGTAGATTGCCTTGGGTAGCATAATCATTTTAACAATACTAGTTCTTCTAATCCATGAACAGGGCATACTTTTCCATCTGCTTGTGTCAGCTTCGGTTTCTTGCACCAGTGTCTTACAGTTTTCCAAGTACATGTCTTTTACTCCTTAGTTAGATTTACTCCTAGGTGTTTTATTCTTTTTTATGAGTTTGTCAATGGAATTGTTTCCTTTTTTTCTCTCTTTCTGAGAGCTCATTGTTAGTGTACAGAAGTGCAAAATGATGTATGGAATGAAAGTGAAAGTGAAAGTCACTCAGTTGTGTCTGAGTTTTTATGACCCCATGGACTGTATAGTCCATGAAATTCTCCAGGCCAGAATACTGGAGTGGGGAGCCTTTCCCTTTTCTAGGGGATCTTCCCAACCCAGGGATCGAACCCAGGTCTTCCACATTGCAGGCAGATTCTTTACCAGCTGAGCCACAAGGGGGAAGTTCAAGAATACTGGAGTGGGTAGCCTAGCCCTTCTCCAGGGGATCTTCCTGACCCAGGAATTGAACCAGGGTCTGTTGCATTCAGGTGGATTCTTTACCAACTGAGCTATCAGGGAAGCCCCTCTAATAGGGGTTAATATCCAAAATACACAAAAAACTCTTACAACTTAACATCAAAAAACCCAAACCCAATTAAAAAATGGGCAGAAGACCTGAATGGATATTTTTCCAAAGAAGATGTACAGATGGCCAGTAGGCATAGGAAAGGTTGTTCAAATCATTAATCATCAGGGAAATACACATAAAACCACAATGAGATATCCCCTCACATCTGTCAGAATGTCTATTACCCAAAAGACAACAAATAAGTTTTGGCAAAGATGTGGAGGAAAGGGTATTCTCATACACTGTTGGTAGGAACATAAATTGTTGCAAACAGTAAAGAAAACAGTGTGGAAATTCCTCAAAAAATTAAAAATAGAACCATCATGCGTGCATGTGAGCTAGGTTGCTCGATTGTGTCCAACTCTTTGCTATCCTGTGGACTGTAGCGCACCAGGCTCCTCTGTCCATGGGATTGTCCAGGCAAGAATACTGGAGTGGGTTGCCATGCCCTCCTCCANTGCATGTGAGCTAGGTTGCTCGATTGTGTCCAACTCTTTGCTATCCTGTGGACTGTAGCGCACCAGGCTCCTCTGTCCATGGGATTGTCCAGGCAAGAATACTGGAGTGGGTTGCCATGCCCTCCTCCAGGGGATCTTCCCCACTCAGGGAATGAACCCACACCTCTTATGTCTCTGCACTGGTAGGCAGGCTGTTTGCCAGTAGCGTCACCTGGGGAGCCCCAGAACTACCATATGATCCAGCAATTACACTATATAGGAAAGATATGAAATGAAAACACTACATAGGAAAGATACATGTTTTTAGCAGCATTATGTATGATAGTCAACATATGGAAACAACCTAAGTGCCCACTAATAGATGAATGGATAAGGATGATTTAGAATATATACACGTTAGGATGTTACCCAGCTGTAAAAGGAATGGAATGAATCTTGCCATTGTGACCTCATGGATAGACCTACAGTGTATTCTGCTAAATAAAGTAAGTCAGACAGAGAAAGACAAATACTGTATGATCTCACTTACATGCAGAATCTAAAAAACAGAACAAATGAACAAATATAATAAAACAGAAACAGAACTATAGATACAGAAGACAAACAAATGGTTGCCAGAGGAAATGAGGTGGGGGAATAAGAGAAATAGGTGAGGAAGATTAAGAGGTATAAAGCTCCCAGTGCAAATTAAACGAGTCAGAGGTATGAAATGTACAGTGCAGGGAATACAGTCAGTAACTACATATGATGACATATTATAGCTAGACTTACCATGGTGATCATTTTGAAATGTATAGACATATCATCACTATGCCAAATGCTAGAAACTAATATTGTATTTTAGCTCAGTTATATCTCAAAACAAGCAGAGAAATTCATAGTGGTTACTAGAGGTGGCAGGGTGAGAGGAAGGTTAATTGGGTGGTGGTCAAATGGTACAAACTTACAGTTATAAGATAAATCAAGACTAGGGATGTGACGTACAACAAAATAAAAATAATCAACACTGCTGTATGTTACATATGAAAGTTGTTCAGAGAGTAAATCCTAACACAGGAAAAAGATGTTATTTCTTTAATTTTATATCTATATAAGATGATGCATGTTCACTAAACTTATTGTGGTCCTCACTTCACAATGTATATAAGTCAAATCATTATGCTGTATACTTTAAATTTATACAGTACAGTATGTTGATTATATCTTAATAAATCTGAAAGAAAATTAAAAGGCCTGAAAAAGAATACAAATCAGAATATAAAAACTATCACCAAAGAAACTGAAAATTTTAAAATTCAGGATCTAGGGAAAATTAATGACTCCAGAATATAAAAACAAATTAGATCCTCTATGTGTCAAGCTAATTCTAAAGCATATTTCTTATAAGTATTAAGATATTGAAAAATAATAGTTCCCACAATATGTTTACATGCTAACAGAGATAATTTGCTATTGGCAGAAGTCACTATGGTTGATACCCCAAAATCTACTTCATCTCAGATCATTCCTCTACATCAATCATGAAAATTCTACCTCTGTTGCCAGTGATTGGTTCAAAATTGTCTTGTGACACAGTTCTAGTCAATGAGGTATAGAGGTCTTCTGAAAGGTCCCCTGGCCCTAACAGAAGGCTAGAGAAAAGATGCTTTTCCATCTTGCTTTTACTGTTTCACATCTGAATATAAATCCTAAAGCTGCTACCTCTCTTGGTATCAGTGAGATTCCAAAGAGTGAAAAAAATGGAAAAATCTGATTCTTTAATGACATAATTGAGCTGTGGAATCAATCTACGGCTAAAATCTGCTGTACCCCTTACTTCTATATTCAGAAAAACTGGGTTATGCTTATCTTGTAAATAATACCAATCCCCAAATTTCAGTAGCTTAAACTAACAAAGATTAATTCTTGCTCATGTTATATGTCCATCATGAGTCTGAGGAGGACTGATCTCAATCTCTTTTTCACCCACGGTGCAACTTGATCAAGTTTCCCATAATTGGAATGTTCCCTTCTGGGTGCTGTGGCGAACATGGTAAATAGTGCAACAGCATTTAAAGAGTTCATTATCCAAAACATAACCTAAAAGGGGTAGGTGGAACATTTCTACTGTGTGCTTGGAAGGGGTGAAACAGTTAGTGACTGGCAAAATGGGAAAAAATAAATATGTAAGTATATAAAGAACTACAAAAATAGTTAACACGGTAAATCTGATACACACACACACATATTACAAAAACTGCATCCTAAAAATATAAACTAATTTCAGCTGCTTGATGAATATACACCAGAAATTAACTAGTTAGAAAATTTAAAACAAAAGCTCAATAAACTTCAAAATGCAGATATAACATAGGCAACATTATATGATACAATGACATAAAATTATAAATTGCAAACAAGTTTATGAAAAAAAAATTCCTTCTGCCTAGAATCTAAAAAGTTCTCTTTTNAACAAAAGCTCAATAAACTTCAAAATGCAGATATAACATAGGCAACATTATATGATACAATGACATAAAATTATAAATTGCAAACAAGTTTATGAAAAAAAAATTCCTTCTGCCTAGAATCTAAAAAGTTCTCTTTTAAACAACTTGCCATCAACAAATCTAAACTAAAACCCTAGAATTTCTACCAAAGAATAACAAAAATACTAGATATCCAGATATGAAGGATAGAACTAAAGCAACCTTTAGAGGAAATTCAATAGCTTTAAGTAACTTTATTAGAATAATTCAATGAAGCACAGAAATGAAATAAGGTAATACAATAGTGATTTAGAACACATAAAATATAGAACTAATAAAGAAATATAAAAGGTTATTAAATAATAATAGGTAAAACACTAGGTAAGTTAATTTAAAAAAAGAACAGAAACATTTTAAAAATGTAATAGAGAAATCATGGCAGAAACAGAGGAAATTAAAAGAAAAATAAGAGAACACTCAGCTGTGTGAAAATATATTTGCAAATTAGGATGAACAGAATACCTCTCATTTAAGAAAATCTAATAGCAAAACTGATCAGAAGATATAGGAAAATCTAACCAAAATGATGTCCTTAGAAGAATAAAATCAGTAAAACTCCAGGGCCATTTGAGTCTATGGAAAGTTTTACCAAAACTTTAAAGGGAATACAATACTAGCGCTATTTAGATAACCACAACATTAAAAAAACACACACACACTATTCCAAACCATTTTTACGAAGTGATATGCTGATTTCAAAATCTGGCAGATTATACTTAAAAAGACTTATTGACCAATCTCATTTATAAATATTGTTTGCTTCATAAATCATGTCCAACTCTTTGCAACTCTATGGCCTGTAACCCACCAGTCTCCTCTGTCCCAGGGATTTTCCAGGCAAGAATACTGGAATGGCTAAACTCTAAAATAAACTCTAGCAGCAAAATTTAAAATGAAAATATCATTAATAAGAGGAGTTTATATATTAAAAATTATTAAATTGAAAGAACTAATTAGAATATCACATGATCATCTCCGTGAATGTTCAACAGGCACCTGACAGAATTCAGCAATGAGTTTTGACAAAAACATTCAATTAAATAAGACTAGATTAATATTTCCTTAACATGATTTAAATATATATTCTGGCCCAAAAGCCAGCGTCTCAATTAAGGGGGAAACACTGTTGCCCTGCTACTCAAGCCAGGAAGGATTGACTGTAACAAGTCCTCTCGGGACTCCCAGGTGGTGCAGTGCTTAGAACCCGCCCGCCAGTGCAGGGAACACGGGTTCAGTCCCTGCTCTGGGAAGATTCCACATGCCTCAGAGCAGCGAAGCCTCTTCTCCACAACCACTGAGCCCACGTGCTGCAACTACTGAAGCTCCCTTGCCTAGAGCCTGCGTTTGGAAATGAGAGAAGCCTGCGCACTGCCGCCAAGAATTAGCCTTCCCTGGCTGCAACTAGAGAAAGCCGGCAGGCAGCAACCAAAGATTTATACAAACAACAAAAAAAGTCAGCTCTGTATCACCATCTCAGGGTAACCTGGTAATGGAGGTAACAGTACAATCAAATAAGGAAGCGTAAAATTCGGAAAGAGAAAGATGAAATATCCATCAGCACAAGCAGGGATAAAAAGATCTTGGAGTAGCTGTACAAAGAAATCCTATCCAGCAGTGACAATGATTGGATTACTGCTCTACATACCTTTGTGGCTGAATCTCAAAAACATACTGTTGTAAACAACAACAAATAACACAGAAGAATGAATACGGTACGATTCTGCTTATATAAATATCAATGCAGACAAAACTTTAGTGTTAGGTGCCAAAATTATATGATACAACAAAGGAAAACTTAGCAAAAAATTCAACAAAATGGTTACTTTCAGGGGAGGTGATTTAGTTGGGGAGGTGATTTAGTTGGGGATGCACAGCTATCTTTGAGGGGTACTGATAATATCCTATTTCCTATGCTGGGTGGTCAGTGCACAATTTTTCACTTGTTATTTTTAAGAAATATGTTCATCATACACTCTTTATATTTCATATTTGCACAATAAAACTAAACTTCATAATATTTTTGCTTGCAATTAAAATATACTGATTATGGGTATGCTTTTTTTTTAATATTTTTGACATTTAAGAAGGCCAAAATTTTAAGGAAAACAGTACATATGTACCCTAGATTCAGAAAAGATGTATGTTGGCACTAAGGCAAAGAGAATTTAGCTGTGAAAATAATTGTGATGGCTACCTCAGAATTCTAAGAGTTGAGTCACCAGCAGGGAAAAGGAAGATGGAAAAAAATTAAATAGGAATATTAAAGATGAAACAAGTAGGATAAAAATATTCTTGCTGGAGAATAAAAAATCCATGAAGCTACTGAAAATTATAGATCTGTTGCCTTTATTTATGTTTTTAAAGTTTTCCTCCCTTTTCATTTGTAAATATTTTAATATGTACATCTGAGAATAAGAACTCCTTTAAAAAAATACCAGTAACACACCTAAAAAATTAACCATAATTCATTCAGTCAATAGTCAAATTTCTAAATATTGTATAAATTAATAAATACTTTAAAATGCAGTTAAATAAGTATCCAAGTAAAAATTTACATATTGCAATTGATTGGTATACCCTTTCATCTTTATTTAAATTGAGATTTATGTATTTAAGAATATTTTTTCCTTTACCTACCCACAGTCTGAGATTGTTGATAACATCTCCATGGTATTATTTGGCATGTTCCTCTATAATTTGTAGCTCCTGTATATTAGTACTTTGATCTAGAGAGGTTCTTTCAAAGGGTGGGCTTGGACCGCAGCCTCAGGTTTACCTGGGGACCTGTTAGAAATGCAAATTATTGAAATTTACCCCAGGCTCACAGAATGAGAAACCCGGGAAATCAGTCGCACAATCAGTAGTTAACAAGCCTTCCAGGTGATTTTGATTCTGGTGATGTTTGAGACGAGCTGACCTAGAGGGTTAGACAGTTTCAGGCTTGATATTTTTTGTCAAAGTCACTTTATAATAGTGGTGTGTTCTTATAAAAAGCATATAGTACATGACTGTTTTTCCTTTTATGACCACTGATGCTCAATGCTTAAATCTATGAGTATATTAAAAATTACAAAATGGGGCCAGTCTAATTCTATCATTCCTTCTTTGTTTATTACCTGAAAGCTTTCTAAGCCTTTAGATACTATTTAGTAACCCAGTGTCTTTATAAACAATTTCAAATCCACTAAAACCTGAAATAATAGTACAATATACTTTTCACCTGGATTCATTAGCTCTTAATATTTTGTAACATTAGCTTTTCTCTTTTTCTCTACACACACACACACATCTGTATGTACACTCAAAAGCAACTTCCAGATATGACCCTTTACCCCAAATACATGTTATTTCTTATGAGTGAAGATAGTCTTTTACAAAGCCACCCAAGATATTTAATAATGAGCCAATAATACCTACCATAGAGTCCATATTCAAATTTCTTCAATTGTTTACAAAATAATTTTTGTTACAGTTATTTTTGACCCAGGATCCGATCAACAATTATGCTTTACATATGATGACCTTATCACTTTAGTTTCCTTTAGTGTAGAATAGTACCATCTCCTGCTTGTCTTTCATAGGATTTCATTCTCTAAGGGTCAGACCCAATTCTTTTACAGCAGGGATCCCCAGCTTCCAGGATCTAATGCCCGATGATCTGTGATGGAGTGGATGTAATAATAATAGAAACAAAATGCACAACAAATGTAATGCCCTTGAATCATCCTGAAACCATACCCTCTACCCTCTCGGTCCATGAAAAAAATTGTCTTCCATGAAACTAGTCCCTGGTGGGACCACTGTTTTAGAGAATATTCCCTAATTTAGGTTTCATTGTTTCCTTGTGAACATGTTCAGATTAAACATTTTGGTGAGAATACTATGGAGGTTGTATTATGAGCTTCAAATAGCATTCCATCAAGATGGAATCAAGTAATTCGTTCCATTACTAGGGATGCTACATTTGATCATTTTGTTAAGGTGGTAACTGCTACATTTTTCTACTTTAAAAGAAGGAAAGTTCAGTAATTGATTTAAACAATTATATTTAACTTAATTGGCTCCCCAGATGGTTCAGTGGTAAAGAATCCACCTGACAATGCAGGAGATGCAGGTTCTATCCCTGGTTTGGAAAGCTCCTCTGGAGAAGGAAATGGCAACCCACTCCAGTATTCCTGCCTAGAGAATCCCATGGACAGAGGAGCCTGCAGTCCATAGAGTTGCAAAGAGTCAGACAGGACTTGAGTGACTAAGTGTAGACATACACGTATCTAACTTAATTAAAAGCATATAGTGACAATACTTAAAGTGACTTACCATTATCATTAAGCAGATTTAAAATTTAGCCTATAACTTTCCAAAGAGCATTAATTTACACAGAATATAGCCTGCTCTGCTTTTCCAAGCATCATGAAATTCAACCCAATCTTTTATTGGCAGAAATTCCCCAGTTGAATTTTTTTTTCTTGTTCTTTCGTGTCCACTAAACATATACTTAATAATGTGAATGCTTATAGTCTATTTTCTTAAAAAAAATTGCAAGAAGATTAAATTATTTCAGACTCTCAGGGAAAGTATAAAAAAATTTACCTATAAAAAATCATAGAATATATGCAAACACGTATACATATACTGGGTACATTTCCAGCCTTTAGAAGAAAGAAATTCTCTCTTCTTAAATTCTCAATATTCGAAACCAGAGTTCTTTCCTTCACTCTGTATATGTTTCAGGTAGTTTTTGTTATGACTACTAAGGAGGACTGGGGGCTGGTATCATGCACATTGTTGTAATTCATACAGTGAAATGATTCCCTTATTCAACAAGGAGCTTGGAAAACACCCCTGTTCTTGCCTTACTTTGATGTCTGAGGGCCAGCCTTTGGCTACTTAATCACATCATTTTAGATGGAAGTTTGTTTTGACTTCCAATTCTGCCCTACATGTTCCTTGGTTGTTCTGCTATACTCATTTTTCTCTTTTTGGTCCTTGCTCATGCACATGTGGGCGCAGTCTACAGAAGAGACTGACTGCTTTCCAAGTGAATTACCTGACAAGAATATTTTGCACTAATTATACCCACTCCTGCGTTCTTGCCTGGGAAATCCCATGGACAGAGGAGCCTGGTGGGCTTCAGGTCATGGGGTTGCAAAGAGTCAGACATGACTGAGCAACTGATACCTTACTTTGTGACTATTTCTGTTTATACTGCACAAAATATAACATTTCAGGCTGTATCATCACTGTCTTTAATAATACTAACTAAAATCTATACCCTGGTACAATTAATTTTCATGAACTTGATAGAAGCAGGGATTATAATTAATCTTGTCTCACACTTTTGTGACATGGAAACGCCTTGGCTACAGCGAATGCCCTAAAGCCCACTCTTGGAGCCACACTTTTGAATTATCTACATTTCCCCCAGGCTCTTATGAGTCCTCCCTTTTCTGATCTCTACCTCACTGTAGGCTACAGAACTGCATCCTGTGGTCTTTTGGGTTTCTTTCAAGTTTGGAGACTGGCATTTGAAGTTAGAAGCAAAATTCTTTTTAATTTAAGGATACCAGACCAGTTGTTTCAAAGAGAGTGTATTATTTGGCTCACAACACTGTTTTCCATGCCTCATCACACTTTTCTACATGGCAATGGAGAAAGAAAATGTAGCGGGAAACAATTTGGGCCAAAACCCCCGGGGGCAGCAGCGGGAGGGTCTCAGCACCCAGTGTGGTTGGCCGTCTGACAGAGGCGGGCAGGCGTCCCCAGGCTGAGTCTGACGGGGGTCTCTGAGAATGGGACCTTGCTGATCTGGGAGTCTCAACATCTTGGCACTGAGTCCGTAATGAGCTACTGGTGCCCCGAGACCATCTCGTTCTCAGAATCTGCTCGCTCACATTCTGAGGGGTGGCTGCCTTCAGCTCCTCCAGCAGCCCTCGCAGTCCCGAGCTGCAGAGAGCGCCAGAGTGTTTGCTCAGCTGCTGTGGGTCCACTTGCCCGAGAGATCTAGCCCAGCAGAGAAACCATGTCGCAGTTTTATCTAGTGAAAGACCTCGGCCCTCCAAAGCAGTAAATGAACTTGTGTTCTATCAGTGTGAATAGAATAAATTTTAATTTTTCTGGGTTTTGGTAAATATCATGATTTATTTTCTTGACTATTTATTCCTATTTATTGTGACTATTTATCAGAGATGACTGCTCACCATCCTTCAAGTGATTCTTTAAAAAGGAGCCAGAGACCTTTAGAAGTATTTTAGTCTTAGTATTCTTTCAAACTTTTTTTTGGTTAAATGTCATTTACCATGCACTGTAAAAAAGGCAAACAGTCACCACTGTCTCCTGGCATTTGCCAACACATTGTAGTCTTTTTGTTTTTCCTTTTTGGTCAACTTAAAGTCACTACTTATGAGGGAGGGAAAAAAAAGGCTTTTTTTTTTTTTTCGTTCAGAAGAAAAATTCAGTGCCAACAAAAATGAGACACAAAGGAACTCATTCCTTTGTTTATATTTGAACTTTGGTTCCCTCTACAAAAAGGCCAGCCTGACATTGGCATATTAACATAGCTGCAAAAAAAGATGTTAAAACACAGACTTTATCAATCTGTGACTTTTAAAAATTGAACAGAAGAATTCTGTATATAATAAATAAACCTCCAGATTTATTTATTTGGTTATCAATGGTGCTAATAAAAATAAAAATTCTCTGTATTTTAGCAATGGTTCACTTACTACACATGAAGTGTTACATTAGTCACTATGCCATTTTTTTTTTTAAGAGGTAAATTCTAGGCCAAGGAGATAAGTATATTTATGGGTCACATTTTAAACTGCAAAGTGATAAAATTACCAGTTTTTGGTCTATTTTTAAGCTCATGAATGAAATTTAGGTTGTTACTTGGAGGCAGATATTGAAGATAGCTAAGCCATCCTCAGCCTGGGTTTCTGAATGACCACCATGCAACAGAATCACCAACTGGCAACACTTCCTTCCAACTGGTCCATGATCAAGAAGGCAATTTGTTTCTTTAAGCCACTAATTCTTTTTTTTTTTTTTTTTTTGGTGGGGGCTGTCTCTTTAATGCAGCAATTTATCCTTACTCTCACCAACATAAATGTATACATGTGCCTACACTATGCAGAACACAAAGTGATCGGATAACAGCACTCTGAGTTTGTCAGGCATGAAATATGACAGACATATTTAATGTTATTAAGTTGGAAATATGGTGTTGTCCATGCTTTTGCATATTGGAAAAATCTCAAGTAGAAAGTAATTGAAAGCGAAAGTTGCTCAGTCATGTCCGTCTCTTTGCGATCCTGTGGACTATACAGTCCATGGAATTCTCCAGGCCAGAATACTGGAGTGGGGAGCCTTTCCCTTCACCAGGGGATCTTCCCAACCCGGGATTGGACCCAGGTCTCCATACTGCAGGTGGATTCTTTACCAGCTGAGCCACCAGGCAAGCCCAAGAACACTGGAGCGGGTAGCTAATCCCTTCTCCACTGGATCTTGCCGACCCCGGAATCAAACTGAGGTCTCTTGCATTGCAGGCAGATTCTTTACCAACTGAGCTATCAGGGAAGCCCTCCACAACAAATGTGAATTCAGATCTTCATTGAAGACTCAGATAAATTTTAGGCTAGACATACTGAAAGCTGCTACAAAGCTGTGTGACCAGTAAGAAGTGACCCAAGTGAAGAATTGAAAGTCACTCAGTCCTGTCAACTTTTTGTGACCCCATGGACTATAGAGTCCATGGAATTCTCCAGGCCAGGGTTGCCATTCCCTTCTCCAGGGACTGGACCCAGGTCTCCCACATGGCAGGTAGATTCTTTACCAGCTGAGACATCAGGGAAGTCCCAAAGAACCCTTTTAAGTGTCAGAAGATCCTGAAAGTGGAGGAAGTAAAGACAGTGATGAGAACACAGTGAGCAGTATATACTTTTCAGTTCCGTAAATTTATATAGTTCTCTTTGCAGAATGTGAGTTTGATCATTGCTCAAAAATCATTTTGCCTTCTTATTGTCTTAAGATACTGCTTCTTATCATCTAAATATATATTATATAAGTAAAAAATATAATATGCATGCATGCTGAGTCACTTCAGTTATGTCTCTGTGCGACCCTATGGACTGCAGCCCTCCAGGCTCCTCTGTCTATGGGATTCTCCAGGCAAGAATACTGGAGTGGGTTGCTGTGCTTTCTTCCAGGGGATCTTCCTGAGCCAGGGATCAAACATAAGTCTCTTATGTCTTACTTGCATTGGCAGGCAGGTTCTGTACCCCTAGTGCCACCTGGGAAGCCCCACAATATATAATATAATCAAAACTAATTATATACATATATATATTTATGTATGTATGTATGACGGAGAAGGAAATGGCAATCCACTCCAGCACTCTTGCCTGGAAAATCCCATGGACAGAGGAGCCTGGTAGGCTACAGTCCATGGGGTCGCAAAGAGTCGGACACAACTGAGTGTGAAATCCCATGGACAGAGGAGCTTAGAGGGAGACCATGGGGTCGCAAAGAGTTGGGCATGACAGTGGCTAAATAACAACAACAACTGTATATATATATAATATATATATCTCGTATTTTTGGCTACTCTATTGTCATTAAGGGTGCGATGCCAAGTGAAGGTGAGAAAAAAAAGTTTCTTTTAACCTGATTTATTCCATCTGAAGCATGGTACAGATAACTCCAGAATTATTGCTCCAGAATAGATTATCTGGGGAACTCCCCTCCTCTCTTTTCAATTTATAGACAAAGGAGCTAAGACAGAGAGGAGGGGAGTGATTTGGCCAAGTCTCCCAGTGTAGCAGGTAGAGCAGAGGTAAATAAGCCTCAGTGTGTGTTACCCAATGGAATTCATGCACAGATGAAGTATTTTGCTGCCAGTGTGGCATAACAGTAAATGTTCTTGAAGAACCAATATTCTCCCACAATTTTGCCAGGTTAGCTGTACAGATTTTGGGAGGCCCTGTACACCTGCGGACTGGGGGCTTCTCAAAATAGAGTAGCATAGCACAGTTTTGCTTAGGGACACTCTATATAACCAAAAGACTCTTATATCATCAAAAGTCAGTACAGACGTGTTTCCTGCATTTCTTGTTGGACATAACATAAAGAGAGAGTGTTAACCATGGTTTATGGCACTAGTAAATTCAATTTACTTACTTATATAGGATATAGGAGTTAATGAATGTTTTAACTTGGTATCCTAATCTGTTCAATAACCTTTAAAGTATTGTCATTATGTGTATTTGTGTTGCATTGATTCATTTATTTACTAAATTAATCATTTTTTGATGCCTATCAATGCGCCAGGCTAGAGATACCACAATGAATAAAAGAAACAAATATCTCTGCCTTTAGGAACCATAGATAGCTATCCGGACCCTATTGTTTATAACTTTGGAAGCATTCAGCTACCTGGAACTCAGAAAATGTCAGGACATTTTCAAGTGGAGCTTGGTAGGAATGACTTCCCTTTAGAGGACTATCGGGAGACTAGTGGAGAGTACACACCATTTAAGTGATCTGGAAACCTTCAAATGGAGAGGAAGTGGATGTGGGAAATGCCAGCAAGGCTGAGGTCTTGAATTCAATTCTGTCCAAACGAAGATTATTACCCTTGAAACAGATTTGTTGCAATATGGTTTAATTCATATGCCAGTACTAATAATCTCTGATAGCTCCCTATTTCTGTTTTATTATTATTACCAAACTTATGTTACCATTCAAGAGATAGTGTTACACCATGGGATCATTTGGAAAGCCAAACTGAAGGTCTTTAGACACACGAGACCTAGGAATGTGAAAAGCCAACGCCAGTCTCCTGGAACTAAATAAACCCACAGCTAAGCTCAGATTCGCAAAACCCAGCAAGCACAGCAGACAGCCCAGTTTGGAGGAGGCCAAACACTTTTCTGAGACCTGCAAAAGCAACCGGCCGTCATCCACCAGCAGAGATGCAAGCAAACCCTCAGTCCGGCAAGCCCTAAACAAAAAATCTTCACATCTACCTGCACAGCTGAGGCTCCTGTGTGACCTATTTACTGAACGAGATGTGCTTCCTATGGTAGCCCACTTTAGTAATAGAGATTAACAACAGCGGCCTTCAATTTCCACCCAGACTCAGTCACTCTTGGTAGCTGAAATTAGACTTAACTGACAGGCCTGAAAGAGTTAATGTCATTGCTTCAGGACAGGGATTGCCCTGTGCCACCCGACAAGGGCGCATGCTAACATTTTATCAGAGTGAACCAAGACAGACAGTTGTGAGTGCTGACTCTGAGTCATATTCTTCCTTGTCTTTCTCTTTCATTTCCCTGATTTGGTTCAAGATGTGTGTGTGTGTTGCATGTGCCTGGACTCCTTTGCTGAGTCTGGTGAAGCATATGAAGAATAATCTTTCTAAACTGATAAAATAAAGCACCATTGTAAAGGTAACCAAATATGAAATACAGTTATCAAAATATTTAAATAAAAGTTAATTCATGATATGATATTATATGTGCTTCTTTTTAACACATTAAACACATTTATCACATTAAACACATTATTTATCAAAATTAACACATTATTTATTAAACACATTATTTATCAAAATATTTAAATAAAAGTTAATTCATGATATGGTATTATATGTGCTTCTTTTAAACACATTAAACACCACTATTTCAAAATAGTGGTGAGCATAGAAGATATTTTGAAATGCTGCAACACTATAATGTGATATTAAAGTATTTGTAATTTTCATGGGTGATAGTTACAGGTATTCCTATACCACTGTGGTTTGCTGCTGACATTCATAAATAAGGAGATGCTAGATTTCTGAGTAAGAAATAAAGCATATAATTTATTTTCTATTATTTAACATAAAGAAATTTAAATAGATATATGGAGAAGGCAATGGCACCCCATTCCAGTACTCTTGCCTGGAAAATCCCATGGACGGAGGAGGCCGGTAGGCTACAGTCCCCGGGGTTGCGAAGAGTCGGACACGACTGAGCGACTTCACTTTCACTTTTCACTTTCATGCATTGGAGAAGGAATGGCAACCCACTCCAGTGTTCTTGCCTGGAGAATCCCAGGGACGGGGGAGCCTGGTGGGCTGCTGTCTATGGGGTCGCACAGAGTCGGGCACAACTGAAGCAACTTAGCAGCAGCAGCAGCAAATAGATATATAAAAGGTATGTAATTTGCACTTTATAAATAAAAATGGAGATATGTTTTTTTCACATTCAGGCTCATAGCCTCTTGAATTCTATCCTGGACTCCAGGTTAAGATCTGCTGATTAATCATTCAAGTGCTTCCTTTATCTTAGACCAGAAGTTACAAACTAGTAGCCTTTGGGCCATATCTGGTCCTTGGATGCATTTTATAAGAGTTGCAGTGTAAAATTTTCTGGTGTTTTATATATAACTATCCAGATCTGCAGCTTCCCTTGAAAAACGAGTGTGTCTGACAATACTGAGCTAAATGCTACATGGCCATTCAGTTGACCTTGTGATGAGGGGGTTATCCTGCAGTATCTGGGTGGGCCCAACATAACCACAAGGGTCCTTAAGTGTAAAAGAAGGAGACAGGGCTTCCTTGGTGATCTAGTGGTCAAGAATCCGCCTGACCACTGTTTACAATAGCTAGGGCATGGAAACAACATCGATGTCCATCGGCAGATGAATGGATAAGAAAGCTGTGGTACATGTTTATGTACCATGGAATATTACTCAGTTATAAAAAGGAACACATTTGAATCAGTTTTAATGAGGTGGATGATGCTGGAGTCTATTATAAAAAGTGAAGTAAGCCAGAAAGAGGAAGACAAATATTGTATATTAACACATACACATGGGATTTAGAAAGATGGTAACAACAATCCTATGTACAGCACAGCAAAGGAGACACAGATACAAAAAACAGAGTTTTGGACTCAGTGGGAGAAGGTAAGGGTGGGATGATTTGAGAGAATAGCATTGAAACATGTACATTATCATATGTAAAACAGATGACCAGGGTGAATTCAGTGCATGAAGCAGAGGACCCAAAGCCAGTGTTCTGGGACAACTCAGAGGGCTGAAGTGAGGAGGGAGTTTCAGGATGGGGGGACACAGGTATACCTGTCGCCGATTCCTGCAGATACATGGCAAAAACCACCACAGTGTTGAAAAGTAATTATCCTCCAGCTAAAATAAATACATTAAAAAGACTCTCACAGTACTTGTCACAAGTACTTGAGTACTTGTAGTAAGTACTCAGTATGTAATAGTTACTATTGCTACCATTGATATTGATGTTATTTCTGCTTCTTTTAGTCCTTGAATGTAACAAGTGTACAGCCACAATCTCATATCCTCAGAGTCATGGTGACCTTGTGTTTTACATTCTCTGATGAGTGTACTGACCTATGAAAACCTGAGCTGATTTGTCCTTATTACCAAATTCAGACTTAAACTGAAGAAAGTAGGGAAAACCACTAGACCATTCAGGTATGACC
>SJYV01035175.1:0-10998 GCA_006410875.1 Neotragus pygmaeus | reverse complement strand
AAAAAAAAAGTGAACTAATAAAACTTAAAAACTCTTGCACAGCAAAGGAAACCATAAACAAAATGAACAGACAATCCCAAAAATGGAAGAAAATATTTGCCAATGATATGATCAACAAATAATTAATCTTCCCAGTGTATAAACAGTTCCTGCAGCTCAATTAAAAAAAAATGGGCAGCTCTAAATAGACATTTCTCTAAAGAAGATATACGGATGGCTAAAAAAGACATGAAAAGATGCTCAAAGTTGCTAATTATTAGAGAATTGCAAATCAAAACTACAAGGAGATACCACCTCATACCAGTCCGAATGACAATCAAACACTCTACAGGCAATAAATGCTGGGCAGGATATGGAGAAAATGGAACCCTCCTACAATGTTGGTCGGAATGTAAATTGCTACAGCCACTATGGGGCCAATATGGAAATATGGAGGAGCCGGTATGGAAGTTCCTTAAATAACTAAAAAATAGAGCTATGAAATGATCCAGCAATTCCACTACTGGACACATATCCAGAGAAAACTATAATTCAAAAAGATACATACATCCTATTTTTTCACAGCAGCACCTATTTACCTATTTAGCCAAGACATGAAGCAACATAATTTCCATTAACAGATGAATGGATAAATATGTGGTATAATATACAATGCTACTCAGCCATAAAAAAGAAGTGGAATGATGCCATTTGAAGCATCATGAATGGACCTAGTGGTTATCATACTAAGTAAAGTAAGCCAGACAGAGACAAATATTATGTGATGTTGCTTATATATGGAATAAAAAAAAAGATACATATGAACTTCTAATACAGAGCAGAAATAGATCCACAGATATAGAAGACAAATTTATAGTTACTGTGAGGGAGAGGGGAATAAATTAGAAGTTTAGGGTTGACACAAACACAGTATATATATATATAAAATATATAGCCATCAAGGACCTACTCTGTAGCACAGGGGAATATACTCAATGTTTTATAACAGCCTGTAAGGGAAAAGAATCTGAAAAAATATATACTTATATATGTGTGTATAAATGAAGTACTCTGCTAAACTCCCAAAACTATTATAACTCAATTATACATCAAAATAAATAAATAAACATTTTATGTAAATGAATATATACATATATGTATATTTATTTATATAAAATAGCTGGAAAGTATATCATGAAGTATTAGCTATTACTGTCTGCCATTTAAAAAATTTAGCCTCTTTATAGTCTCTCAATAAACTCCATAAAATATAATATTTTTAAAACCATAAATTATGCAAAGAGAAAAGGTGAATAACATTTCTATGAGCTATCAATCACCAGTTAGAAATCATTACCAATGACTGAGACAATAGATAAGACCAAATCAAATGAAATGTTCAGTGTCTACATTAACATTTTAAACACTTTAGTAAGCATATTAAAATTTATTTGAATAACAGAAAAGTTAATAAATAATACTGTGTTAAAGGATCAATTAAAATAATCATAAAACTGGAGTATTTGTGATTAAAATTACATTATAACTTGCAAAGAGAAATAATTGGGAAACATGAAAGAAGACTGGGAAACACTGAGAATTATTGCAGTAAAGCAAGGGATACATGGGGTCTTCATTCATGATTCTATTATAAGGCCACACCCAATAAAACTCTCTGAGATACTCAAAGTGAATATATAATCTCAAATAAACATTAGTCAAGCCAGAAAAGTCATAAAATAAGCTATTCAACACAAAAATTTTTGGAGAGAAGTAGATAGTAATTATCTAAGCACAAAAAATGAAATGGACTATAGACTCTGTTATAGACGATATAGCACTAAAATAGGTCAATAAACCCAAGAACTGGTTCTTTACAAAACAGAAAAACCTCCAGAAAAAGGTATAAAAATAAAAAGGAAACATTTTATGTAATTTGCATATTTTTTCACAATTACATCCCACATTTGTATTTTGTTTATTTGGGTATTAATGACACAAGGGGGAAAAACCAACAATTAAATAAAATAGAAGTAATCACTGATTCTTCAGCAATACAGTTTCATCATCAGTCTATCTTCTCCCCTTTCATCTATCTCAATATTAATCAGTCTGCTCACAGATTTCATAAAAAGTGGCTCATTATCTCTTCTATTAACAGTTGCCAGGATTTTGATCAAGAGTTGGTTGTTCAGAATAATTAGTATTTAAATATGCTGCTTTTTTCTCAGTTGAAATCAAGTTTGGAATAATATGTTTGAGAAAAACATACAGAAAAGCACACGGAGATGACCATTTTATTTCCAAAAACTTTTCTGGATCTCACTTAAATAATGCTATTCTGCCTCCCTTTAAACATGATATTTCTCATTAAATCAATCTTTCCCTTCCTANGAATAATATGTTTGAGAAAAACATACAGAAAAGCACACGGAGATGACCATTTTATTTCCAAAAACTTTTCTGGATCTCACTTAAATAATGCTATTCTGCCTCCCTTTAAACATGATATTTCTCATTAAATCAATCTTTCCCTTCCTATGCTGCTGCTAAGTCACTTCAGTCGTGTCCGACTCTATGTGACCCCACAGACGGCAGCCCACCAGGCTCCATCGTGCCTGGGATTCTCCAGGCAAGAACACTGGAGTGGGCTGCCATTTCCTTCTCCAATGTATGAAAGTGAAAATTGAAAGTGAAGTCACTCATGTCTGACTGAAAGTGAAAAGTGAAAGTGGGGTGCCATTGCCTTCTCCTCCCTTCCTATAAATCCCCTCAATTTCCTTTAAAAATTACATGTTCTAATCTTTCTTAGGCTTCAGTTCATTTTGTTACCTATGTGACAAATTTTGCAATTTGCCTAAGGCCTATTTCTTCTTGATTTGTATCAAGCTATTGCTCCACCTACCTGAATGTTGTTGAAAGCACTATGCAACCACGATTAATGTAATTAAGCCCATAATTTGACAGTCATTAAATCCCCCCTTCCCTAGTTAAGGATGCAGACAGACTGTTGAATCAATCACCAGGAACAGCCTGCAACCTTGACTGGCTTGATTTCAGTAGTCGGCAGGTAAGAGTAAGCTGACATTTTGTTAAGGAATATTACAATGATTTTTATCAATTTACAGAAAGCCTTCAAATTGCTTTTATGTGTAATGGCATTAAGGAAATGCAAGAATATTTGTTTTGCTTTCCTTGTTTCTTTATGCATCACTTCTCTTTATCTACTGGAAGATTCTGATGCATCCCAACTCTTCTTGAGACCCCCTTACTGTTTTCTTTTACATCCGTGTGCTTAGTCACTCAGTTGTGTCTGATTCTTCATGACCCTATCGACTGTAGCCCTCCAGGGTCCTCTGTCCATGGGGATTCTCCAGGCAAGAATACTAGAGTGGGTTACCATGCCATACTCCAGGGGATCTTCCCAACCCAGGTATCAAACCCAGATCTCCCACATTTCAGGCATATTCTTTTCTGTCTGAACCACCAGGGAAACCCCTTCTACATTTGTAGCAACATCTAAAGAATAATCTAAGAATCTGAAGTCTTCCTCACTCATTAGACTTAAATCTGTTAACATCTTTAAGTGTCTGAATCTTGAAGTCATGTGTTCAGGATTATAAAGTTACAGAAATTAGGCAATTTATGTTTTATTGGAACTTCAGAACAAACATGCTTAGTGGGATTGAGACTAAGCTTCCACAGCCTTGAATATAATATCCCTGAACTATCCCTGTTTTAGGTACCACTGGATTGGTGTGAGAAGATGCAGAAAGATATCAGGAGACTGTTTTGATCACCTTCTGGGACATTCTTTCTTTTCTCCCCTTTCTGCCGCTGCAGACACAGAAACTATAACCACAGAAGCTACTTTGTGCTTGCTTGTATGTTAAGTCGATTCAGTCCTGTCCAACTCTTTGTGACCGCATAGACCATAGCCAGGCACACTCCTCTGTCCATGGGATTCTCCAGGCAAGAACACTGGCCTGGGTTGCCATTCCCTTCTCCAGGGATCTTCTAGACCCAGGGGTGGAAACAGTGCCTCTTAAATCTCCTGCATTGGCAGGCAGGTTTTTTTTCCACTAGCACCACCTGGAAAGTTACTTTACCTGAACATTTTTCCCTTAGCTATATCACTAACTTAACTGGAGTTTGGTTTGCTTCTGCAGCAACATTTCACAACTTCAGTACTTTTACATTTTGAGCCAGATGGCCTTTGCTGTGGGGCTGCCCTGTGCATTGAAGGATGTTTAAAGGCATCCTGTAGCCTCCATCCACTAGATGCCACTGCACCTACAATCTCTCTCCCAGCTGAGATGTGACACACACACAAAAAAATTTTTAAGTCCCCATATATCTCCATTTTTCTCTTGCAAGCAAAACTAATCCTAGTTGCAAAATTCTGCTCTACATCATGGTGAAATCATCTCACATTTATTGCTTCACATCTTGATCATTCTACCATAACTTAAACCACATGTAGTATGTCCATCAAAGCTACAGATCTGATAAAGAGTGATAAAGATTGGATAAAGATAAAGATATGATAAATTCAAAGGCATGTTCTCTTGGATGCCTGAGCCAAGGAACAATAACAGCCTAATATGACATAAATCTAAATTTGGGGGAAAGCCAAGGAAAATCTGAATAAAGAATTCCAACTGTTGGTGAGTGAGGAGTCCACTTTTTTGTCAATGAAAACAAAAACTGTTTATTGAGTATCAACTAAGCATAAGGAATAGTCATGAGCAAGAGAAAAATCCATTCTTTCAATTTACTTATTAAAGACTTATTTTTAGAGTTTGTGTGGATAAAGAGCTTTCTGGCAATGACTAAAAGACATCCAATATATAATAGCCATTTCAAGCAAATTAGAATTCCAAAGTTATAAAGCCAAGTAAGGAGAGAAATACATATTATCTTTATACATATTATTGTTGTTCAGTATCTCAGTTATGTCTGACTCTTTGCAACCTCATGGATTGCAGCATGACATGCTTACTTGTCCTTCACTATCTCCTGGAGATCGCTCAAACTCATATCCATTGAGTGGGTAAAGCCATCCAACCAACTCATCCTCTGTCATCCCCTTCTCTTCCCGCCTTCAATCTTTACCATAAGCAGGATCTTGTCTAATGAGTCAGCTCTTCCTATCAGGGGGCCAAAGCACTGGAGCTTCAGGTACAGCATCAGTCCTTTCAATGAAAGTTCAGGATTGTAGGAGAGAAACACATACTATGACTACACACACTTACTTTATTTTACCATGTGTCTAGCTACTATGCTGTGAGATAATTTTTGTGCATTATTATGCATGCTTCTAATTAATTTTTTGGTAATTCAATTAATTTTAATACACACATAATTAATCCTCACAGTTCGTGACTTATAAAAGGCTTAAAGAAACTTGTTAGTAATCTCCTAGACTGGTCTTTCTCTCTCTTTGAATGGAAGCAAGTCAACTGGGGATCATGTTAATAATTCTGATTCTGAAGATTTGGGCAGGACTTGAGATTCTGTGTTTCTAATATTCTCCCAGGTGACACAACACCAGATTTAATGGTCGAATCACAACTCTAGAAGCAGTGAAACTTTATAATCCTTTGACCTAAGTGTGTTAGGTTACTCAACTGTGTCTGACTCTTGCCTATTCATGGACTGTCGCCCACCAAACTCCTTTGTCCATAGAATTCTTCAGGCAAGAATACTGGAATAGGTTGCCACTTCCTTCTCCAGGGGTTCTTCCTGACTCACGGATCAAACCCAGGTCTCCTGTACTGCAAGTGGAGTCTTTACCATCTGAGCCAACAGGGAAGGCCCTGGATTACTTCAAAGATTCGAGTCACTTCAAAGTTTTTCAGGAGTGTCATGAGCGGTGCCAGTTTTAAGGAAGGGAAACATTAAATTTAAAGTCAAGATTTCAAATATTAAAATGAAGTTTTCCACAAAAGATGTTGAAAACTCCTCTCATAGTAAATAAAACACAAAAAGAAGTCAGCTTCCAAAGCTGAAGAATCCTGATGGAAGACAGCCCTGGGAAAGAAAGCCTGAGGGCTGCTATCCTCAAAAGTCCCTTCAAGAGGCATCAGATAAAGCATGGCATTCTCTGCATTCTAGATTAGAATAAGGGATATAACACAAAAAGCTACCATTTTAGTGAGCCAGAATACAGATCACAGGAGGAATTTGCAGAAGGCAATTCAAGTTTGTTCATCACAGGGACTAATGACACCTGCTGGTGTTTGTTGAGTGCAAAAGAACTGGGAGATTATATGGACAGTTACTGTTCATTATCTATATTTTATTGTATTCAACCAAATTTAAAAAAAAACAGTTAATATTCTAGGATCTGAGTAAAAATATTTTCAACTACCATTATCACAGAGTGCTAAGATAAACAACTACAAAATACATAGCAAAGTTATATACAATATATAATAATAACTATATAATATGGGCTTCCCTGGTGCCTTAAATAGTAAAGAGTTTGCACGAAATATGAGAGACCTGGGTTCAATCTCTGGATTAGGAAGGTTCCCTGGGAAAATGCTTATTTAACTGCTTTGCAGAGTACATCATGAGAAACGCTGGGCTGAAGGAAGCACAAGCTGGAGTCAAGATTGCCAGGAGAAATATCAATAACCTCAGATATGCAGATGACACCACCCTTATGGCAGAAAGTGAAGAAGAACTAAAGAGCCTCTTGATGAAAGTGAAAGAGGAGAGTGAAAAAGTTGGCTTAAAGCTCAACATTCAGAAATGAAGATCATGGCATCTGGTCTCATCACTTCCTGGCAAATAGGTGGAAAAAGTGTCAAACTTGATTTTGGGGAGCTCCAAAATCACTGAAGATGGTGATTGCAGCCATGAAATAAAAGACATTTACTCCTTGGAAGGAAAATTATGACCAACCTATTACTATGACCAACATAGTCAAAAGCAGGACATTACTTTGCCAACAAAGGTCTGTCTAGTCAAGGCTATGATTTTTTTCCAGTATTCATGTATGGATGTGAAAGTTGGACTGTGAAGAAAGCTGAGTGCTGAAGAATTTATGCTTTTGAACTGTGGTGTTGGAGAAGACTCTTGAGAGTCCCTTGGACTGCAAGGCGATCCAACCAGTCCATCCTAAAGGAGATCAGTCCTGGGTGTTCCCTGGAAGGACTGATGTTGAAGCTGAAACTCCAATACTTTGGCCATTTGATGTGAAGAGCTGACTCATTTGAAAAGACCCTGATGCTGGAAAAGATTCATGGCAGGAGGAGAAAGGGCAACAGGATGAGATGGGTGGATGGCATCACCGACTCAATGGACATGGTTTTGGGTAGACTTCGGCAGTTGGTGATGGACAGTGAGGCCTGGTTGTAGTTCATGGGGTTGCACATGACTGAGCGACTGAACTGAACTGGAGAAGTGACTGGCTACCCATTCCAGTTCTTTTCTGGTGAATTCCTTGGACAGAGGAACCTGGCAAGCTACACAGTCCATGGGATCACAAAGAGTCAGACATAACTGAGCAACTAACGCATACACAACTATATAATATGTAATACAATACTACATTATTTACATTCTTTCATGAGATGGTTCGAAGAAGGCAATGGCAACCCACTCCAGTACTCTTGCCTGGAAAATCCCATGGACGGAGGAGCCTGGTAGGCTGCAGTCCATGGGGTACGAAGAGTCAGACACGACTGATCGACTTCACTTTCACTTTTCTCTTTCATGCATTGGGGACAGAAATGACAACCCACTCTAGAATCTTGCCTGGAGAATCCCAGGGATGGCAGAGCCTAGTGGGCTGCCATCTATGGGGTCACACAGAGTTGGACATGACTGAAGCGACTTAGCAGCAGCAGCAGCATGAGATGGTTTGTCAGGTGTGGCCATAAGATATGCTAAAGGAAAGACAAAGTTTATGTTACTCACAGGTCCTAAAGAGAGGAGCACAGCCTTGCAGGAACACTCAGGAGAGAAACCTGAGTGGCCAGTAGGCAGAAGACAAAGTGAGGGGGAAATTTAGGCCATGGCCTTGGGCTTTTTGCAAGAAAGGCAAGGCAGGATGAACAACAGCCTAGGAGTGATTAGTTGAAGAATTTTGATGGGCTCAAAGCTGTCTGGGTGGACCCTAGTTGCCTGGTACCTGGCCCTGAGAAGATTAAGACAGGGAAAGGAATATGACCTGAGGGGTGAACAGGTCAGATGATGGGGATCTGGCTCCAGAAATTTTGCAAATCAAAGGCAATCTCCCAGCTGGACCTTTTGCCATCTCTAAATTGGCTATCCCAGGAGATAGTTTCTCCCCAGCCAGAAAGGGTTTTCAAGATACCAAGCATCATAATATACATAAAATTTTAAATATTTATAATGCAAAGAACTCTCTGGATAGTCCAGCTCCTTTTTTATCTATTAGAATTCAGAAATGGCTGTTCAGTGCCTCCTAAAACTCCCTTTTGGAGTTCAGTGCTAAGGCAGCTCATTCTTTATTAAGAATTTTCATAAGTACTTTCAACACATTCTGGAGATAAAGAAATGAAATCTTATTCCTAGGTGTACATATCCTATTTTTCATATCATTTGTTATTAGCATATAACAAAATAACCACTAACAGAAAAAAAGAGTCAGATAAATTTTGGTATCACTTTGATAAAAATTAGACAGTCACAGACAAGATTTTTTTCTGTTGTGTTCTCTGCCTTAATATTTCTGAGGTTAGGACCAGAGGTCTATGCCCACCCTATGTTTGTACAGGGGACAGGAGCAATTGGAAGCAATATACGAAAGAGTGAAGGGAAGCTTTAGGTAGAGAATGTAGGGTGTGAAAAATCACATGGCTTCTGTGATCTGATGTGTGTGACTCTTTTCACCAACTAGTTATATAGAAAGGTATCGTAAGGGAGTAGGACCATGTAGTTCTTCCCCCATGCCCTCTGCCTGCCTTCTATCTGTAGAAAAACTTTAGCCAAAGAATAACTTCAATCAGAGAGTGAGCAAAAAGTACAGAAGCAAAAATATACATTCAGATAGGACAAAGTAATAATATGAGTTGACTCATTAAAAAGGTCAAGTACCTTTAGTTCCTCTTAAGAGCTATAGATAATATTCTGGTCCACATACTTTGAGTTGTTTTGAAAATATTAATCCCCACCAGGTGGAAGAATTTAGCCATATGTTAGTAAACCTTAGCCTAGTTAGAACCAGAAGCTTGATGGTACTGACTGCCAGTTAACTCACAACTAACCAATCAGAAGAATGTCCATGAGCTGATCATGCTCTGCAACTCCCTCCTCAGCACACAGTGCCTTCTTATTTTCTCTGTCATCTCTCAGCAAAACATGAGGAGTGGGGATTTGGTTATTTAGGACATGAGTCCACACTTTTCCCTGGGTTCCTCAATAAAGCTATCTTTCCTTTTACCCAACACTTACCCCTGAGTATTGAATTCTTGAGCAATGAGCATCCAGACTCAAGTTCAGTAACAAGATGAGGCAGATTTTCTTAAAGAAGGATAGATAGGGTGGGCAAGAACTTGTCTGTCCTAGGTCCATGGCACTGTTTGGACTTTGCACTCTCTGAGTCTTCATTCCCTCTTCTGTACAATCAGGGCATTTGGAAAATGATTGTTAAAGTACCTCTCAATTCCATATTTGATGACTTTAATGCTTTTAATACTGAGAAAATGTACACGGTAATGTGCCCTCTCTGCACACAACCTAAAATGGGACATTATTAAACAATAAAATGTCAGTATTCAACTGCACAGTGTAATTTTTAAAAATGCATTTTGAGACAAGAAGATTGTTCTAAGCTTTCTTAGATGTTAATGTTTTAAAAAATTATTCTTTTTTCATATTGTGCCATTAGGAATAATTTATTTCTGGATTTTATCTGTCAGCGTCTATCTGTGACCTTGTTCCAAAATATCACATTACCACCACATGGATACAAATGTCCTGAAAACAGCAACTTAAAAATTAATCAGACAGTTAATATTGAAAGAAAAAACCAATAAAATAAATTTACATGTTCAAATGTCTAACCTTATTTTTACAAAGTTCTTAAAAAATATATATATATATATATAATGACTTCAGAAACATAAATTATTATTTTATTGAGATATTTTTAACCTTCCAGCATATTGTTGTTCCTGGTAGAGTTGACAATAAAACATTACTAAAATGCGTTGTCAAGAGATCAAACTCTAACTATGCTTGTTCTGCCACTCCTACCTCAATAAATTATTACATTTTGGAGCATGTCCATCTTTCCAGGTTCATTGCATCATGCTGTCAACATTATCACACACCATTCTGTACTTTTTTTTTTCATTTTCATAACATAAAATATCTGCATGAGTGAGGAAACTGAACTGAGTTTTTATCAAGTCATTATTGCAGCAATATACAGTAAATAAGAACACAACATCATATTTGCCTTCTTCTATCTTTAGGGAGATTTTAATCTGCAGGATCCAGTCTGTCAGGTATTTTACTGGAAAATGGTAAGTCCTTCCCAAAAGGCTGGCCTGCAGTTGCCACCTACTTCCAGAGTGCAGATGTTCTCTGAAATCTTAAATGCTACATCCCATCAAGCCTGAGAAAAGACCAACTTCTCATAAACTTGAACTCATTCTTATAAGGGGACTTATTTATAGCCACAGACTTGATGTGATCCACTGTGTTAGATGAAACTGCTGGGAGTTATGTTTTTCTTTTTGTGGTTGTAATCCTGAGTCTCAGTTCATGAACCATTCAGAAAGTTCCTGGTAATGTAGGTAGCTGGGTTGATTTTTTAACGAAAGTAGCATGCTTTCTCAACACTGAAAGATGAGTACTACACAATGAGAAATAAGAAATAGAGGATAATATCATACCCTTTTATACTTACACAAACTTTATAGGTAGTAGTAGATTCAAATGAGAGTATTTCTGCTATCACCACACACTCAGTTTCTACATCAAATATATAATTGTATCAAGCTTCAGTTCAGTTCAGTTCAGTCGTTCAGTCATGTT
>SJYV01035174.1:0-12156 GCA_006410875.1 Neotragus pygmaeus | reverse complement strand
AGCCCCCAAAAATAAACTCTGTCACTGCTTCCACTTTTTCCACTTCTATTAATATTTGCTAGGAAGTAATGGCATGATCATGATTCTTGAATGTTGAGTTTCAAGTCCACTTTTTTACTCTCCTCTTTCACCTTCATCATGAGACTCTAGTTCCTCTTCACTTGGGGAAATTAAATTTCTCTTCACTTTAGTTCCTCTTCACTTCTGCCATTAGACTGGTATTTCTGCATATTTCTTCTAGAAATCTTGATTCCAGCTTGTGATTCATCCAGCCCAGCAATTTCACATGATGTACTCTACATGTAAGTTAAATAAGCTCTTTAGTTCTTCTTTGATTTCTCCCCTTAGGGTGGTATCATTTGCATATCGTTATTAATATCTCTCCTAGAAATTTTGATTCCAGCTTGTGATTCATCCAGCCTGGCATTTCACATGATGTACACTGCATATAATTTAAATAACCAGGGTGACAGTATACAGCCTTATCATACTCCTTTCCCAATTTTGAATCAGTTCATTGTTTCATGTCCAGTTCTAACTGTTGCATCTTGACCTGCATGTGGGTTTCTCAGGAGACAAATAAAGTGGTCTGATATTCCCATCTCTTTAAGAATTTCCCACAGTTTGTTGTGATCCACACAGTCAAAGGCTTTNTTTAAATAACCAGGGTGACAGTATACAGCCTTATCATACTCCTTTCCCAATTTTGAATCAGTTCATTGTTTCATGTCCAGTTCTAACTGTTGCATCTTGACCTGCATGTGGGTTTCTCAGGAGACAAATAAAGTGGTCTGATATTCCCATCTCTTTAAGAATTTCCCACAGTTTGTTGTGATCCACACAGTCAAAGGCTTTAACATAGTCAATGAATCAGAAATAGATGCTTTTCTGAAATTCCCTTACTTTCTCTATAATCCAACAAATGTTGGCAATTTGATCTCTGTTTCATCTGCCTCTTCGAAACCCAGCTTCTACAACTGGAAGTTCTCAGTGCATGTACTGCTGAAGCCTCACTTGAAGGATTTTGCATAACCTTGCTAGCATGTGAAATGAGCACAATAGTACGGCAGTTTGAACATTCTTTGGCATTGCCCTTCTTTGGGATTGGAATGAAAACTGACTCTGTTTCATGGATCACAGCTTTGTTGTGTAGGGACTTCAGTAATTCAGAGAAGTTATGAGTCATGCCATGCAGGGCCACTGAAGAGGGATGGGTAATAGTCAAGAGTTCTAATACAACATGGCCCACTGGAAGGGTGTCGACAGTGAAGCACTTCAGCATCCAAACATGAGTTCTCAAAGCTCTGACACAGTGTGGAGTGTGGAACCGGTCCACATTATGCCAGAGGCTGACCTGGAAGCAGTTGGCCTGCCTTGTGGAAGCATCAGATATCAATTTTCACAGTTATACTAGAGACTTCTAAAGGAACAAAACTTAATGCCAAGAAGAATGCTTATTCTCTCCACTGAAGGGCTCTCTCTCCTTTGGTGAGAGGGACCTAGACAGATACCATCTATTCTGGGAAGGGGGATGGGGTCCAGATTTTTCAACTTTTTCCTTCTGGTGTTTCAGGGCTTGTTGTGGATGGTATTCCAAGATACTGACTGGCCTCCACTATGCTCTGTCCTGAAGTTTGTGCTCTGTGTTGAGAAGTTTGAGGGATGAAAGGAGATTGTTTGGAAAAGTGTACATCTACATGTGGATGTTGTCATTGTTGCTAGAAGTTCAAATTCAAGGTGATATTATCACTACCAATTACTGTTAGATTCCTTTTTGCACAGAAGATGAAGGATGAAAGCTATACATTTTATAAATTGGTTACTAATGTTCAAAGTGTTAGACTATAAGACCACACACATTCTTACTATATGATGCATAATTTAAATTTTCTTTGATTCAGACAGTACTTTAGCATCTCACAGTCAGTCAGCTAACATGACACTATAAGAAATTTTTTTTCTTTTTTATCTTATTTTTTTAAGTAGAGGATAATTATTTTACAATATTGAGATGGTTTTTTGCCATACATCAACATGAATCAGCATTAGGTATACTTATGTCCCCTCCCTCTTGAACCCATCCCTCACCCCACCCCACCCCTCTAGGTTGTCACAGAGCACTGGTTTTGGGTTCCCTGCATCAAGAAATTTTGATTTTTATACAGTTATTGGATTTTAGATAAATTCTAACGTACCATAAAGTTAGCAGTATTATTAACATATATTTAATTACTGATTAAACAGAGAGTTTATGGGGACTTATTATGTGGAGGACNCACCCCTCTAGGTTGTCACAGAGCACTGGTTTTGGGTTCCCTGCATCAAGAAATTTTGATTTTTATACAGTTATTGGATTTTAGATAAATTCTAACGTACCATAAAGTTAGCAGTATTATTAACATATATTTAATTACTGATTAAACAGAGAGTTTATGGGGACTTATTATGTGGAGGACACTGATGTATGATAACAACAAATAAAAGTCTAGATGAATAGAACAAAACTCTATGAGGAAAAATGAAGGGCATCTCAGCTGAAGAGAAAAGCAAAAGACCTGAGGAGAGAAAAGTGCAAAGTGTGTCTAGGGAATAGTGAAAGGATGAGCGTGGTAGAAAGCCGGTGTTCCTGTAGATGGTAGCAATAGTGGTAGCGTCAGTGAGGTGCACATGTTTACTGAGCATCTGTCCCTTGTCAGGCGTTGACTCTCATGTCTTACATTAAGGAATCACTGAATCTCCACAGGAACTCTGTGAGAAGGGCACTGCTCTGCTTCCCAATTTTTACATGAGGAAGCTGAGGCATGATGGGCATCAAAGGACTTCTCGCATCAGTAGGTGGTGGAGCTGAGATCTGAGCCTATGCTGTCTGACCCCAGAGTCAGTACTCTTAGGAGATATGATGGGAAAGGGTAAGACAGCAGAGGTTCTCTGTGCCCAGTAAGGAAAGAGTGGGGGGTACATCTGAGCAAAGAAGCATGGATGAAAATGTACAAAGAGTCCTCGAGCTCAGTATTAAGATGATTAAGAGTCCCTCCTCCCAAACTGTGCTCTTGTGCCTAGAACAATCTATCTTTTCTTTGCTGCCATTTTGTACCTTTCCAGGAATAGCATAATAGGAAGATATGGGATGGATCTGGGATTAACTCTGTTTTGCTGCTAGTCAAACCTCGGGTATGTTATTTAGCTTCCCCAAATCCATTTTCTCTACTCTAAAATAAGAATAATAATCCCAGGTTTGTTGTCAGTATCAAATGAGACATCTTTTGTAAAATAAAGAACCTGAACCTGTTAACAGTAGACAGTAAGAGTGGTTCCAAAGCATCTCTTCACAAAGCTCTATTGATTGTAACTATCTACAGTAAGAAGTTATCCTTGAATATTGATTTGCTTGTCTTTTTCCCCACTTAAAGTGTGAGAGCATTAGGACTAGTCACCATATCGCCACCATATGACCACTGTGTCATGGTCCCAACACCAGTATAGTTCCTGCTGAACACTGAATGACTCCAGAATCCCTTCCCACTAGGAAGGATCCTAAAACCACCAATTTCATCAGCCTCCTGAGATGTTAGCCTTGTGGTTGACCAGATGGAGACCAAGGAAGAAGACTAACTTGTTAATGGTTGAGTAAGGTCGAGAAAGTTAGGAAGAGTTAATGGAAACTTATGTAAAAGTCAGTGCCATGTGGACCACTGAAAGGTCTGTGCATCACAGAAGGAGCTGCAGAGCGAGTAGAGATTGGTGGGAGGGAAAACCAAATAGGAATTTTCCAAGGATACCCTCATTTGGTCCAAGGCTGGCTGAACCAGCATTCTAGTCTCCATCTTCCCATCACCCCTGAGCTCCTCTGCTATAGGGTACTGATGTCATTTATGCATTCTATTTGATACATTTTATTTACCTCTCTCTGTACAATTCAGTTCTGCTGCCTGAAAATAGTTTTGTTTTGTTTTGTTTTTTTCTAAATAAGAATGATCATATCTGGAGGTGGTTTAGTATAAAATAAGGCAATTATTAGTCCTGTATTCTAAGCCAGGCTAGATACTTTAGAAAAGTACTCTAATTTTACTCAAGACCCCCCAAAGAGTATTATTATTACTGCCACATACTGCCCAGATGATACAGTTGGTAAGTGATGGAATCAGGATGTTAAACTGATTCCAAATACTAAGGGCCATGATTTTATAGTTAGAAACCTCTGTTATGTCCTGAGCTGTGTAAGGTTGAGAGCCTTGTAGCCCCTCAGTGTTTTCTCTATAAATTTGGAGTAATTATACCTGTTCCACTTTACCACCCAGTGCAGTTAACAAGGACACAGTGAGAGAGTGTGATGGCATTTCGTCAACCATTCATAAACAAATGTTTATTGGTCATTTACCACATGTGGGCCAATAGATGTCATTTTCACTAATTTTTGTAAACCTAGTGGCACATGGCCCCCTACGCTGTGCCCTCTGCCCTGAGATTGTACTTATGCTTTGCTTACACCATAATTCTTGGGAAATTCCACCCCTTCTCAGTGTATTATTATCAGACAAAACTTCCCTGCTCATCCAGTTTCTCATCTAGTAAGTGAGAATGAGAATAACAATGTCTCTGAGAAGGTTCTGGGAGAAAAGTGTTATCTGGACACAAAGTATTATTCAGGAAAAAAAAATCCATCTAACACCAATGTGTGTGAAGTGTCCATTTGTAGCCTTTTTGAGCAGGTGCACTGATAGGAGAAAAACAGGAGGGAAACAATCCACTCATTTTGAATAGCCTGAGCTGTAGAGACAGCACAGGGCTTTAGCTGATGGTGGAACGAGGTTCTTGCGACAACTGCAGATGCTGAAAACATTAAGTCCAGGTGAAACCTGTCACAGGACTTTCCTGGGCTCAAGGGTTGGCATTAGCCAAAGCCAGGAAGAAACAGATCTGGTGGGATGTCCTGAGGGTGCTGTTTGACACTCTGTGTCCAGATGGCAGATGGGCATTTACAGCAGAGCATACTGCTGCAGATCAGATCAGGCAACAAGGATGCAGTCTTGGAAGGAAAGGAACTCAGCACTCATCCTCTGTGAGCCATAATGTGACTTTCCTCAAACTCAGAAGTATGAGTGTATGTACGTGACCTGGGCTCACTAACCACTCACCGGACTTGAAATCATGTTATTACCAGTGGCCCTGGAGCATGTCATACTGTAGACTTTAGATTTGCTCTTGCAGCCTCACAGTGCAGAGAGAAAGGAAGGGGCTCACAATGTATAAGAGCATTGCTTTAGCTTTGTGGTCCTCCTACTGAGAAGCAGGAAGGCATCAGAAGCCCTGGGAATACTTGATGGAAATCAAGTAGGTGGGAGAGAGAGAGACATAGAGACAAAGACACTGTGAATGCAGAAGGCAGAAACTATCACTTAGAGTACAGGGTTAAACATTCGGGCTTGCATTCTGGCTTCTGACTTTAGCCATGTGACTTAAACGAGTCAGTCTCTGGGACTGTCAATTCTTGCACCTCACATTACTGCCTCAAAGGGTGAATTTTCATTGAAGCACTTTGTGAACTACAAGTGCTGTTTACACATAAGGTATTAGATTGTGGGGAAGATGGTGTTAAAACAGTTCAAGTTAGCAGACACCTGCCATCCCCATGTTTGCATGCCTAGCATCTGGGTCACCACCTGGCAGAGGATGGGCACTTACTTATGCTTCAGGGACTAATGAAGCAAATCTTTGAACTGCAGGAGATGAGAGATAATGAACTTGGTTGACCTGGAAGAGAGAATTACCAGTGTGTCAAATTTACCTCACATCTGGACAGATGAGAGATGAGGTTGAGGTCACTCTGATACATGCAGCCCTAAAAAGCCAAATATGCTGTAAATATGCTTTTTTAAAGGAATAAAATCTTCAATGATCCAGAGGACTAACAAATTACTATTTTATGTGTGTTTTAAATAATGAATATATATAAAACTACTCTATATGCTTATTAACTTCTATACAATCATAAAAGCAAAATATTTGCATAAGTGAAATCTAAAGGAAGCTAAAATGCAATACAATTCAAATGGATATCACATTATGTGATAGTTGTTGGTTTGTGAAACTAATTGGACTCTCTAAATGTGAACAAGGTCCTGAGTGCTAAGGCATAATTCTTCTGAGTTCTTCATGCTTATGCTTTCATCTGCCATTTGATGATTCATTTCTGTCACTTTTTAAAATTCAAACCAGTGAGAAACATTTACCCTGTGACATCCAATGTCATCTTTGTAATCCGTTCAGTTCAGTCACTCAGTCGTGTCCAACTCTNAGTTCTTCATGCTTATGCTTTCATCTGCCATTTGATGATTCATTTCTGTCACTTTTTAAAATTCAAACCAGTGAGAAACATTTACCCTGTGACATCCAATGTCATCTTTGTAATCCGTTCAGTTCAGTCACTCAGTCGTGTCCAACTCTGTGACCCCACGGACTGCAGCACGCCAGGCCTCCCTGTCCATCACCAATTTCCAGAGTTGACTCAAACTCATGTCTGTTGAGGTGGTGATACCATCCAACCATCTCATCCTCTGTCGTCCCCTTGTTCTCCTGCCTTCAATCTACCCCAGCATCAGGGTCTTTATAATACATCTTTCCTAAATTAAGATAAGCTGTGTGTTTAGTCCCTCAGTTGTGCCCAACTTCGTATTATTTAAAAATTATTTACTGACTATCTATAGGTTACAGTTCAGGGGGTTCCAAGAGTCAAACACGACTTAGCAACTAAACCACCACTACCACTACTATGTTCCAGAGACTGTCCTAGGAGCTCAGACTACATCACTGAATAAAACAAAACAAAACAAAAATACTTTTGCCCTTGTGGAGCTTACATTGCAATGGAAGAGATAGTAGAAAATATGATTAATAAATATGAAAAATATATTAAGAAGCTAAGAAGTAGTATGAACAGAAAAAAATAAGCAAGGCACATGGACTGAGAATCAGGAGTGGGCAGGCGGGGCAAGTTTAAACAGAATGGTGCCATTAGGACTCACTGAGAAAGTTACACTTGAGCAAAGACTTGAAAGAGGTGAAGAAAATTTGCAGGATGTGAGGGGAGAGAAGTACTGAGGCTGTAAGTGCCTGTCAAAGTGGCTGGTCATGCCAGATGGGAGTGAGTAATGGGGGAAATTAGTCAGAGAGGTAACAGGGGAGCCAAATCTCCTGCACCCACATGAGCCATTGTGAGCATTCTGGCTTTTACTCTGTGAAGAATGGATCTCATTGGAGGACTATGAATTGAGGCATGACATATCCAGCCTGCCTTTGAGTTGTAGCACCCTGGCTTGTGTGTTAAGGTTAGACTGTGGAGAAAGGGCTGGATTAGAAGATTTTGCAAAGAGGTGTAAGAAAGACACCGGGGTTGTGTAGGCCAGGATGGTAGCAGTTGAGGTAGTGCTAATGGTCAGTCTCCATCGTGTTTTAAGGAACCAAGGGATTATCCCTTTGGTTTGAATGTGGAGAGAGAGAAAGGGTGGGACTAGGAGTTTTTGGACGAGCAACTGGATGGATTTAACTGCCTTTGACTGGAATAGGCAAAAGTAGAAAGTCAAGAAACCCCTGGAGTAACAGGCACATATGGCCTTGGAGTACAGAATGAAGCAGGGCAAAAGCTAATAGAGTTTTGCCAAGAAAACACACTGGTCATAGCAAACACCCTCTTCCAACAACACAAAGGAAGACTCTACACATGGACATCACCAGATAGTCAACACCAAATTAAGATTGATTATATTCTTTGCCGCCAAAGATGGAGAAGTTCTATATAGTCAGCAAAAACAAGACCAGGAGNAGACATCCTGGAATGTGAAGTCAAGTGGGCCTTAGGAAGCATCACTACGAACAAAGTTAGTGGAGGTGATGAAATTCCAGTTGAACTGTTTCAAATCCTGAAAGATGATGCTGTGAAACTGCTGCACTCAATATGCTGGCAAATGTGGAAAACTCAGCAGTGGCCACAGGACTGGAAAAGGTCAATTTTCATTCCCACCCCAAAGAAAGGCAATGCCAAAGAATGCTCAAACTACCACACAGTTGCACCCATCTCACACACTAGCAAAGTAATACTCAAAATTCTCCAAGCCAGGCTTAAGCAATACGTGAACTGTGAACGTCCAGATGTTCAAGCTGGTTTTAGAAAAGGCAGAGGAATCAGAGATCAAATTGCCAACATCCACTAGATCATTGAAAAAGCAAGAGAGTTCCAGAAAAACATCTATTTCTGCTTTATTGACTATGCCAAAGCCTTTGACTGTGTGGATCACAATAAACTGTGGAAAATTCTGAAAGAGATGGGAATACTGAACCATCTGACCTGCCTCTTGAGAAACCTATATGCAAGTCAGGAAGCAACAATCAGAACTGGACAGGGAACAACAAATGTCAAGGCTGTATATTGTCACCTTGCTTATTTAACTTCTATGCAGAATACATCATGAGAAATGCTGGGCCGGAAGAAACACAAGCTGGAATCAAGATTGCTGGGAGAAGTATCAATAACCTCAGATATGCAGATGACACCACCCTTATGGCAGAAAGTGGAGAAGAATTAAAGAGCCTCTTGATGAAAGTGAAAGAGGAGAGTGAGAAAGTTGGCTTAAAGCTCAACATTCAGAAAATGAAGATCATGGCATCTGTTCCTATCACTTCATGGCAAATAGATGGGGAAACAGTGGCAGACTATTTTTTGGGGCTCCAAAATCACTGAAGATGGTGATTGCAGCCATGAAATTAAATGATGCTTACTCCTTGGAAGGGAAGTTATGACCAACCTAGATAGCATATTAAAAAGCAGAGACATTACGTTGCCAAAAAAGGTCAATCTAGTCAAGGCTATGGTTTTTCCAGTGGTCATGTACTGATGTGAGAGTTGGACTGTGAAGAAAAGTGAAGTGAAGTGAAGTCCCTCTGTAGTGTCTGACTCTTTGCGACCCCATAGACTGTAGCATACCAGGCTCCTCCCTCTATGGGATTCTCCTGGCAAGAGTACTGGAGTGGGTTGCCATTTCCTTCTCCAGAACTATGAAGAAAGCTCACTGTCAAAGAATTGATGCTTTTGAACTGTGGTGTTGGAGAAGACTCTTAAGAGTCCTTTGGACTGCAAGGAGATCCAACCAGTCCATTCTGAAGGAGATCAGAATGGGTGTTTATTGGAAGGATTGATGCTCAAGCTGAAACTCCAATAATTTGGCCACCTCATGCAAAGAGTTGACTCATTGGAAAAGACCCTGATGCTGGGAGGTATTGGGGGCTGTAGGAGAAGGACACCTCAGAGGTTGAGATGGCTGGATGGCATCACCGACTTGATGGACATGAGTTTGGGTAAACTCTGGGAGTTGGTGATGGACAGGGAGGCCTGACATGCTGCAATTCATGGGGTCGCAGAGTCAGACACGACTGACCAACTGAACTGAACTGAACTGACTGGAATAGGGAAGACAACTGCCTGGGGTCATTTTGTGGATATCAAGTGTTCAGTTTGGACCTGTTAAGTTTGGGAAGCCTGTTGGCAGGGTGATCATAAGTTGCTGTCCAAACGAGGACATTTTTGAGACAAAGGAGACACTATTAATAATCATGCTGGAACAATAGGAATTGTCCAGAACTGTTCTGGTTCACCAAAGATGTAAGGTCACTCTTTGGGATATCCAAGTGGAACATGAGTTGGGCTAATGTTCAGGCAAAAGATGTGGGCCAGTGCCTCTGTGTGTTGTCAGGTTATATGTGATACTTAAAATTGTGTGAGTGAATGAGATCACTAAATGAATGAGAATAAATGAAGAAGAGAAAAGAACCAAGGAACAGAGTCAGAGGCATAAACAGAGTAAAGGTAGGGGACATTCTCTCTTTGAGAGTTGAAGGAGAAGAGGATGAACCAGCAAAGTCATTACAAACAAGCCTACATGTGGGTATGGAGATGAAGGGGCAGGACTAGGTCATGAGGTTGTCTTTAGAAGGTTTTTAAAAAATGCTTAGGTTAATATTTATTTTTTAGATTACTATCAAAATGTAAACAAAATGTAAAACTTCTTGTAGAATCAGTTACACTGTTGAGAATACTCTTGGATTCTGGTTTGAAAAACAGTGTCACATGAATTGAATGCACACATGGCATAAGTTGTCTACTAGTGGTCCCAAGGCAATCACTGGCTGCCTTAGTACATCAAGAACACCTTGTGATCTTGCTGGATCCCAAAAATAGTCCCTCAGTTATGCAGGGCAAGCCAGTTCCAACTCACTTCACAGATGTGGGAGCTGAAACAAAATTGAGTGAATTTTCTACTCTTAATTCTTTATGTGCAGATGTCTGCCTCCAGCAAATTAATTTTTATGTCTGTTTTCTTTTTCTTTTTCACACTAACCTTTTGTCACACTCAGTTTATTTAAAAAAAAGAAAACTGAAGGATTTTTAAGAATCTACTTCTGCTTCCATCTTTTTTCTTTTTAAATTTCTTTGCTAGTACTCCATGTTAAGTCTGTAGCTAAAGCTCCCACCCCCATAACCTTCCAGACTTAGGAAACTGAATAGCCCCTCACCTCTGACCTCAGAATGACTCTCATCCAAGGATTTCTTTCATGTGACCAATTTTCCTTGAATGGAAGCCACTTTCTCCTCAGAAGCAATTGTTCCCCAAATGCACCTGTTTTTAGTGGATTACTTTAGAACTCAAGATATGGGTCCCCTTGTTGATGAAGAATAGAGGATTGAGAATGAAAAGTTGGAAAGATTTACCATGTTTTTACCACCCAGAGGAGTGCTGTGTCTTGGCTGAAGATGTTCTAGGTTGAGGAACAAGAGGTCTGAGTTCTCTGGGTTTGTGTCAGCCAAGTTCCTTGGGGCCCCCATCTTTCAATCCTCTGGTATGAAATTTAAAACAATATGCACCCTTGTGGCATCCTGGGATTCTTTGAGAAATAATTTGAAAAGTCAAAAGCTTATGGGATTTAGATTCAAATTATTTGGAATTAAGATTTTTGTTTGCCTGCTTACCACTGTATAGCCTTAGACAAATCCCATAATCTCCTAGTGCTTCAGTTTGTTTGCCTATAAAAATGGGTTTTTACAAGTAAAAATGGGTGTTTATAAATGAGACTTCACAGAATGTGGAAATAAGTGGGACAAGTGTGAAAACACAATTAAAAATTATACAAATGTTACTGTTACTGTTGATATTATTTTTAATATATTGAGCAAAAATTAGTAGATTTGTTGTGGCTAGAGCTCAAAAAGTAGCTGGAGAAACAGAGGAGCAGAGTGCAAGGACTTCTATTCTGTCATTTAGGAAATGTTAACCTAATAGCTCAATTCTTAGAGTCTGTACTTTTAATTTTCTTCTCTGCTGATAAACACAGGGATTTATTTTATTTTCTGAGCTCAAGTAAAGTTCACTATTCATTACTTCTATTGCCTCCTTTGCCCTAAGCCAGAACCTGGTTGATTTACCATTTGATTAGATAATGCCTTTCTTTGGGAAAAGGCAGCAAAAGAGACACAGATGTAAATAACAGACTATTGGGCTATGTGGGAGAAGGTGAGGGGGGGATGACTTGAGAGAATAGCATTGAAACATGTATACTACCATATGCAAAATAGATGGATGACCAGTGCAAGTTTGATGTATGAAGCAGGGCACTCAAAACTGGTGCTCTGGGACAACCCAGAAGGATGGGGTGGGAAGGGAGGTGGGAGGGGAGGTCAGGACGGGGGGACACACGTGTACCTGAGGCAATTCATGTCAATGTATGGTAAAAGTCATCACAGTATTGTAAAGCAATTATCCTTCAATTAAAATAAATTAATTTAAAAAGTTAAATGCACATAGAGCAAACAAAAATAAATCAAATTTTAAAAGTCAGTCATTAAGGCAAAATTAAGCAACTGCCATAGCAATGGCTTCAATGATATGGCATGGTTGTGGGGGGCTGCAGGACTCCAGAAATGTCTCACTGAGGAGATGATGGGGCCATTACAGGAAACAGAGGGCAGAAGAATGGCAGGCAGGTTGAAATAAGAAACTTAAAGTCAGAAGTCCAGAGAAACAAGGCTTCCCAGGTTGCACTAGTGATAAAGGACCCACATGCCAATGCAGGAGACATAAGAGATGCAGGTTCAATCCCTGGATTGGGAAG
>SJYV01035173.1:0-24614 GCA_006410875.1 Neotragus pygmaeus | reverse complement strand
TGAGTGTGGGCTCACCCCTCACAATATTTGCCTTGATGGGAGTGGTGGGAACTGACTTTTAGACCAATGGTTTTGCTGTCCTGGAGATGTTTGGAAATGTCTGGGGGCATTTTTGATTGTAATTTCTGATGGATGATACTGGCCAGGGATGCTGCTAAACAGGGTGTAGAGGCCAGGGATGCTGCTAAACAACCTCCAGTGCACAGGACCGGGACTGAGGAATGTGTGTGGGGGATGGGAGGTGGGGTTCCAGCAGCTGGAGCCCATTCCAGGCTCTGGTTGGCCAGGCACACAGGGAGAGCCACTCCATGCAGCACCAGCAGAATTGCCAAAACCTGCAGTTTAATTCTTAGGGTCCACTTCATTCTCTAGAAGATCCTCTCTACACACCATTTCAGCCTAGGGAGGACCAGAGATTGAGGTGGTGCTTGTGAAAGGTTTTCTCCCTTACTCAAATGGGCCCTTGCGGGGAGCAGAGGTCTGGAGCTACTGGGAAGACTAATTCCTTTCCCCACGCCCATGCTATGCCCAACCCGATCAGCAGAGGGGGCTGCCCTCTGTCCCTGGCTTCTCTGAAACTTGCCCTGCACATCCTCAAAGTGTAAGAGCAAGTAGATTGATTAATGGGGCTTCCCTGGTGGCTCAGACAGTGAAGAATCTGCTTGTAATGCAGGAGACCTGGGTTCGATCCCTGGATCAGGAAGGTCCCCTGGAGAAGGGAATGGCAAACCTCTCTAGTATTCTTGTCTGGAGAATTCCATGACAGACCATGGGGTTGCAAAGAATCAGACGCGACTGAGTGACTAACACTTTCAGATTGATTAATAAAATGATAAAATGCAGCAATCCAGAGGAACAACTGAAGTAGATTACAACTGAATTAAAAAAGAAGGACGAAGTCTTGTGAAAAGACATAACTGATTACGATCCAATCAAGTAAAAGTCCCTTGCAGAAGTCAATGCAATCTTTTTGCTTAGATGAAAGAATTACATTAGCACTCAATAAATTCCTGTGAAAATTACAGCAGCTTGTAATTTAATGACTTAATATATTATATCAGGCTGGAAGTCTTGATAATAGCTGCTAAATAAAAGGGTCCAGGCCTTTCTCAGGCACGAGGCTGCACCTGTGAAGCTTACTCCTGCTGCTTCGTGTGCGGTTGGGGGTGGGACACGGTACCTTACCCCTGGCTCCCAGCCTGACACGTGATTCTTAGGAGCCCTGAGGTTATTCTGTGGAATGGAACTCGTCACCTTTGTTACCACTTCTGTCTTCCAAATCTGCTCTTGAATAAATTTCTGGAGAAGGAGCCCTGTGTCCTGGGTCCCAGAAGCTGGATCCCTGGCCTGGCCTCACCCGGTGCAGAAGTTCACCATCAGATGAGGGTGTGGCCTGCCCGGTATGGAGACTCGCCGTGTGGAGTGCTGAGTTCCCATGCGGAACAGCCAGCTCTGAGGGTTCTTGCCGCTCCCAGCACAGGCGAGAGGCATGGCTGCAGCTTTGTTAGTCCCCACTGTCTCCCCCTGCTGGTCACCTTAGATCACTACTNGAGTGCTGAGTTCCCATGCGGAACAGCCAGCTCTGAGGGTTCTTGCCGCTCCCAGCACAGGCGAGAGGCATGGCTGCAGCTTTGTTAGTCCCCACTGTCTCCCCCTGCTGGTCACCTTAGATCACTACTGGCTTTCTTAAGTGCTGCCCTTGGAGTGCTTGCTCTGTGTTTGACAGCTGGACACCCCAGTGGGATCAGGAACAAGAAGGAAGGGCTGTCTCGGGCTGGAAAGGATGACAGTCTAGCTTGTTGGGTGGTGTGCTATAAGAGGAAAAGGGAGAACAGGGGTGAAAACTGAAGCCCCAGCACATTTGGGGCATCAGAAACAGGAGGCAGAGTCTCTGTGAGCATTATGAGTGACTCTGGACAAGTCCTTTCACCTCCATGGTCTCCACTTTCTCATCTGTGAAATGGGGGTGGAGGGAAGTGGATTACATGATATTCCAGCTCTGATTCCATGCTTAAAAAAACTTAAAAAATTAATCACACAAATAATAAGTGAATGCATTCTTTAACAATATCAGACATTATGGACAAAGTATCCTCAACTCCATTCCCCGCTCCAGAAGCAACCACCATTATCTGTGTCCTTCAGAACTTTTTTTGTGGTTTTATATACATATATTGGCTATGAGTCTGTGATTTCGAGCTGAATAAGACATGTTTGGTCTGGCATTTTCCTGTTTATAATGATATGGCTAAAAAAAAAAACTATACCCTTGCAAGAAAGCTTAGAAAGGGGGCTTTGACTTACACTTGTGCTGAGAGAAACAAGCGTGTGCCCATTTCAGCAGAACTCAGGACTTCAGTTTTAAGGACTGTTCATGAAACCCATGCCTCAGCCTCCATCCCCATACGATGTGCAGTGCCCAAGGCCACACCACCCACTTTCTCAGGTACCCAAATGGCCCTGGAAAGGGAGGAGCATTTGCAGGCAGAACAAGGGGTGCCATTTTTGAACAAGAGCTCCCTGATGGGGTGTGTCTGGCGTTGGTGTCCCTGAGGGACCTGCCTGGGTCCTGGGGAAGGTGGAGGAGAAACTCCTGCTCTGGGTACTTACGCTGGGGCAGGCATCTTCCCCTTGCTGCCCGACCAGGATGTACAGCGTGTCGTCCTTCTCCAGGTTGAAGATGCCCAGCACAGACACGCCGTGGGACCGCATCATGGTGTTCTTCCCACCTTTTCCGCCAGCCGCCCCATAGCCGGAGATGCTGCAACAGGACAGAGCACATGGGCTCCTGCCATGGGATGTGAGGACTGACTCCCTTCCTGCTCACGCCACAGCTCCCAGCAGGCCGAGCACACTGCCCTCGTGCTGGAGGGCTGTCCCCTGCATCAGCCTACGAGGTCAGCAAGGAGGGTCCTCTGTCTACCGTCAGGAGAGGGCTGTCAAGTTCAGAGAGGGACAGGAAATCGCCTCATTCACAGAGCTAGGAGGATAAAGAGCTAGGCTTCCCTGGTGGCTCAGAGGTTAAAGCGTCTGCCTCCAATGCGGGAGACCCAGGTTCGATCCCTGGGTGATGATCCCCTGGAGAAGGAAATGGCAACCCACTCCAGTATTCTTGCCTGGAGAATCCCATGGATGGAGAAGCCTGGTAGGTTACAGTCCACAGGGTTGCAAAGAGTCGGACACGACTAAGCGACTTTACCTTACCTCACCTTAAGGGGTCTGAGAGAGGGAGGAGGGAGAGGGGAGACAGAGAAGAGAAGACAGGGAGAGTCTGCATTAAGGTGGGGTGTTGTGGTGATGGTGTCCCAAATACCTCGGGCCTCCTATTACGGATTTGTCTCCCTGTTCAAGATCAAAGGACTCATGTGGTCCACCTTAGAGAAGCACCTTTCCTGTTCCTCATCTTTAACGTGTTCCTGAACTTTCCTGCTCCTCATCTGTAAAATGGGGATGAGAAAAACCTACCTTCTAGCCCGTGTGTGTGTGGTGAAAGTTAAAGCAATGAGGTCACGTCTCAGAATTGTGGCTGGCACATACAAAGCACTCACTGAGTATTTATTATTATTCTTACTGATGGGAGTAGCAGTAATTGACTTGGTATGAAGTTTTAAAGTCTCCCCACGGGCTCTAGACACAAGGAGTCCCACATGGAATGACTGAGGAGATCGGTGTTTATGAGCAAGACTGTTTATTCCCATCTCGCCAGTAACTCCTTCTGGAGCCATGTGTGTGCCCTGCAATGCAGGAGACCCCGGTTTGATTCCTGGGTTGGGAAGATCCCNAGTCCCACATGGAATGACTGAGGAGAGCGGTGTTTATGAGCAAGACTGTTTATTCCCATCTCGCCAGTAACTCCTTCTGGAGCCATGTGTGTGCAGACAACAAACAAGCAATCGTGATGAAAATAAAACCAGAGTGTGGGGATGCAGGGCATTCCTGCCGCCTCTGAGGCTGTTGAGATGAAGTCAAGCAAGGATGGGGGACAAGGAACGCAATTGGTGAACCGTATGAGAAGAGCAGTCTGCCATGGAGACAGTTCCTGTGTCCACTACACGTACCTCCCCAGAGACTGGCTACCAAGAAGAGGGGTTTGGGGGCTTTCCCTGCATATTCAGATCCAAGGCCTTTTATGAAAAGCTTCGAGGGAGAGCTGCAAGGTGATTTTGTTCACATGCACACATGGTGGCTTTTCCACCTTTAATTCTAGGAAATGTCCTGTGTTCCCAGCATGGGAGGGGGCTCCTGGGGGCTGTCCTAAGGCAGAACTCAGGCCTGTTCTGCAGAGACAGGGCTGGAGGGCCAGCTGATGGCTGACGTGGCAGTTGAGGAACCCAGATCTCCGTAGAGAGTGAAGGAGAGTTGAGCCCATCATTCTGTCTCCAGGGCCAGCTCCCCTGTGAGCACGTTGCATACTGGTGTAGGGAGTGTGCCTAAAAGGAGATGGGAGACGGGTTCCAGGGGCTTACAAAGAAACTGGGGAGATAGAGTTATGACCAGAGAAATCTCCCCGTGGGAGTGCTGAGCCTGGGGAGGCAAAGTGGAAGCACCAAAGGGCCCCGGGCTTCCATGCCCAGTGGGCCATTTCCTTTCCAATGCCTGGGACCTTGTCCCAGGGTCCCAGATTCTTCCCTTGTCAAGGAAGAACCATATATTCCTCTCCAAATGTACAGGGGCATGGGGAGGGTCAACGTCAGGAGATAATGGGGTGAAAGCCCCGAGAAAGCGGCAGCTCTCTGCGCAAATCAGGGCTGTCAGGTGCCTGGGCCCAGGAGGGGCAGACGACTGTGACAGGCAAGGCAGCAGCAGCGCTGGGGGCCCTGGCTGCTTTTGGGGGGGCGGGGTGTCGGATGTGCGGTTGAGGTCTGCTTTGTGATGCAGATGAGGGATGGGTAGGATTCCCAGACAAGCAGAAAGAGGTGGAGGGTAGCGGTCAGGCTTGTGTGAGCAGAAATGAAGGGGGAGAAAAGTCGCGGGGCTAGGGTAGGGAAGAGGGGGCTGGGAGGTCTGCAGAGAGAAGTAGGGCCGATTCCTGACCATGTGCTAGGTGTGAATGCATGTGGCATCCCCCCAATCCCCGAATCCAACAGCCAATAGCCATACACAGGAGCTGTTAGCCATCTCATTTGACAGATGAGGAAACCAAGGAACAGAGGGATTCATTGGACCTAGCAAACCCTGGTCCAAAGCTCCACACTTCCCCTCATGGAGGCCATCTGCCTCCAGCACGCTGCTGCGGGTTATATGGTCTGAGAAGCTACTGGCCCATCCTGACTCACTCAGATTCTCTGCCAAACCCTCGCTCCCAACCCATTAGAAACAGAGAGGTGATGAAGATGATTAAAAGGCTGAGGAAAAAGGAAGGCTCGTTGGTGAAAGGAAAGCAGCAGAATCATTTAGCTCAGAGAAGGCANGCATAATCTTTCAAAAAACCAGAAAAAAGTCCTTGGAAGCACAGAAGTTGGGAAGTACTGTTGTTCTGGAAATGCTGTCTGGCCACTCTCTGGCCACTTTCTGACACCATAGTTACTCCAGCAGATTTCTTGCAGATGTTGGGCTGGGCAGCACCTATCGCATGCAGGACATGTGCGAGGTACTTGTACATGATCTTTGCAACCAGCTGGACAGGTATCAGCAACTCCCAACCCTCACCTTTAGATGGGAAAACAAAATCTCAAGGGATTCAGCCACCTGCTCAAGTTTGGAAGTGGGTCTGATTCACCCTATCTCAGGGGAAACAGCCTAAGAGGACCTCTGTAAGTCTCAGGGGACTTTGAGCCAGTCTAACTTGGAAGTCACCCTGGGCAAGAGGACAGCAGGTCTTGCTGGAGGTATCTGTTGAGGTCTCTGGCTGCCTTGCCACTCCTCGGCTGCCTTCCTCATATTGCTTTTCATATGTGGGGATTTACATCAAGTGCTGGGCTGGCCAGTTTTACTTCAGGCAGTGGGGCCTCCCCTCCCAGGCTCTCATTTCTGGAGGCTTCCAGGAGGTGGGTGCTGCGTGGGTCCTATGGATCCACTTGCCCCCATTTCCTGTTTCTTGCATCTCAGAGTCCAGAGGGTGAGTTTTAATGGAGGGAACACAAAGACTTTGAGCCTGAGGGTCCTTGGTTCAAATTCCATTTTTGTCACTGAGGGGGCCTTTTTAGGGGGACTTAAGGGGGCTTTCCAGGTGGCGTCAGTGGTAAAGAACCCACTTGCCAATACAAGAGATGTAAGAGATGAGGGTGAGATCTCTAGGTCAGGAAGATCCCCTGGAGGAGGAAAGACAATTCACTCCAGTATTCTTGCCAGGAGAATCTCATGGACAGAGGAGCTGGTGGGCTACAGTTTGACTCTTACAAACAGTCAGACATGACTGAAGTCACTTAGCACATGTACATGCAGACACATACATGCGGCCTTAGATCTGCTGCTTAACTTCCTGACTCCAGTTTCTTCATATGGAAACAAGGGAATACAGTTAAATACAAAAATAATGACATCTACCTCTTTGTTAAAAGGAGGAGAAATACCTAGTGGGTCCTCAACAGACATGCATCCTCTTCTCTCTAGGACAGTGGGTGACCTCTGGAAAATCAGCCAGGCAGGAAGGGAGGTCCGGCCTGCTCAGTGCGGTAGGGGAAGGGGTAGCCGGATGTCTTTGGCCATTTACTGGGGATTTGAGGGACCTGGAGCTGCTAATCTCATTGCAGCCAAACCTTGTTATTGCATTCTGCCCAGAATGTCATTTAAAAAGCACTTAGGGTTTCCCCAGAATGCATTTACTCGAGGTCCCAGGGGATGGGACTGCACAGAAAACAGGGCAACCTGAGAAGCTCCTTTCCTTCCCCGGGGGCTGAGGCTGTTTGGGAGGTGGGTGGGGGCTGCAGGAAGGGAAGCAGCTCATTTCCCACCCCCCTCTGGGGAGGGGAGGGGGAATTTGCATGAACAATGGCATAATTATGCTTCCTGTTCACGCAGCCCAGCCATGTGCTGTGCAAGGAGCCTCTACTGGCTGGGCCTCAGAAGGCTGGGCCTGGAGGCAATTTCTGGATCTCAAGGCTGTGGGGAGGCTCCTGACTCTGAGCTTCAGTTTCTTTCTTTGTAAAAGGAGGATTGCGGCATTGACCTTGCCCCCATCATTGAGCTGTGAGAAGATGACAGTCTGGGGTGTGACGAACCCAGTGGTTTTTTGGGGTGGCATCAGCATCACCTGGTTTCTTGCTAGAAATTCACATTCTCGATGAACGAATGTGTGGTTGGATTCCATCCACATATGAATACCACTTATGTCTTCCACCTCAACCTGCATCCAGTAAACACCAATGGGTTGTCATCTTTGCTTCATTAATGTAAAAATATTTAGCATGAATAAAAATGAAATGCATATTCTTGGGCCCCACTCCAGACCTATACAATCATACTCTTTGCAAGGCTTCCCTAGTGGCTCAGATGGTAAAGAATCTGCCTGCTAATGTAGGAGACCTATATGAGGTCAATCCCTGGGTCAGGAAGATCCTCTGGAGAAGGAAATGGCAACCCACTCCAGTGTTCTTGCTTGGGAAATCCCTTGGACAGAGGAGTCAAACAATCAGATACAACTGAGTGACTAACACCTTCATTTTTTTACTTTGTGAGTAGGGCCAGCAATCTGGGCCTTGTACAGCACATGGCTGGGCTACGTAAATAGGAAACGTAATTATGCCATCGTTCATGTAAATAACTGGCCTTTGTGTCATTCCGATGTCTGTTCAAGATTAGAAGCCTTGCCATTAGCTTGCCTTAGCTGCCTGCCCACTAGAGTTGGGCCTCCCTCAGCCTGGTCTTGCTCTAGTGGAATGCTCTAAGGTGGGGGTTGGGCCTGGGATGAGAATTCAAGAATAGTCGCTTTACTAGCAAACAATGAAGGCCCAGGAAAGGAGGCTCAAGGACAAGAAACATCTTTCATATGTATCATACTTTTGTTTCCCAAACATTTTGACATTTATTGCCTCATTTGAACAGCATGAAGTGATAGTCAAAGAACAGCCCACTCAAATTATTATTATTAATAAAAGTAGAGAACGCTCTGAAGCTAGCTCATGCATGCCTATCGTCTCCACAAATGGTCTGTGGTGTGGGCGCCTGGCAGACAGAGGACGTAGCTACCTTTCCTGCCATATTCCATTATCCCCAATCTCCCCGTCTCCAGCCCTCACCTCCAATGTGGGCCAGAGCCTCTGGCCTTGGCCTGCCTGGGCAGCCCAGTGGGTCAGGCATGCACCCACAGGCAGGACCCCAGTCTTCTTCAGGAGGGCGGGTCTGCCCTTGACCCTCCCCTCCTCCATACCCACCTGTAGGTGTCGGTGGCTGGCACCTTCCAAGTCTGGATGCCCTTCAGGGGGCCCTCGCTCCCCACCACCACGCTCAGGTTGGAGTTCCGGTAGGCATTGTTGCACTGGGCCTGCGTGGGGCCGTGGGGCCCACTGGCCCCGCATGTGGTGAACAGCCAGTGAACTGCGCACAAGAGGAAAGGCAATCACTCACTCGGCCTGGCCCTCCCTTCTCCACGGGTCTCCCTCGCTGCCTCTGAGCTGTTGGCTCCATGGTGCCGAGCCCCTGTTCCAAGATGGCACCAAGGCTGGGGCAAGGAACACTAATTAGTCATTTGAACTGGAAGCTTCTGTGAGGATCTGCTATGTGCCAGGCCCTGGACCAGAGGTGGAGACACACACATGGAACAGACTTGGACCCTGGCCTTCACAGACTTACAGGCGACTAAAAGGAGACCCAAAGGGATGCAGCAACCCAGGCCATAAGAGAAAGAGAGTCACAGAAGGGTCCAGCTAGCTCTGCACTGTGAGAGTTCTGAGGAGGGAGAGAAGATCCCTCTCAGGTAAGACAGGCACGAGCGGAGGCTGGGTCCTCTCCTGGTTCTCATCAGGTCCAGGACAGTGCTAGGCAAACAAGAGGTGCTCAATCTGTGCTACTGTGACTGGATCTGACCTGACTTCTGCATACAGGATCCTCTCAGCCTGAAGAAGATTGAAAGAGTAAACTGGGCACAGAGTCAGCTCCATGCCATCCGTCCCCTCATTGGTTGGGCTTGGAAACACATTGGAAACAGCTCTGTGCTCTCTACTTAATGTAAAAAATAGTAAATGATCACTTGTGTCTCTGGCACATGTCCTCCTGTTCCAAGCCCCTCACCACTGTCTGGAGGTTTGTCCTCACCCAGAGCACTCAATGCTCTTCAGTGGCCTTTCGGGGCGGGGGGTGTCTCAGGAACACTCAGCACACCGCCACCCCTCCACAGCCACTGGACCATTTCCTTCCATACGTTTTATCTTTGAGTCAGGCTGGACCTTGGAGAATTGTCAGATTTCATCCTGGTGGGAATTCTAACGTGTTTAAATCTATAAAAACTTTCCCCCCAAATGTGCTCTTGATAAAGTTACTTTTATTTAAAATACAAAAATCTCATCATAAGATTGGAGAAATTACTTCCCTTTAAAGAGATGAAGTCGAATCCTTACAGAAAATTATGAAAAAATTNCTTTGAGTCAGGCTGGACCTTGGAGAATTGTCAGATTTCATCCTGGTGGGAATTCTAACATGTTTAAATCTATAAAAACTTTCCCCCCAAATGTGCTCTTGATAAAATTACTTTTATTTAAAATACAAAAATCTCATTATAAGATTGGAGAAATTACTTCCCTTTAAAGAGATGAAGTCGAATCCTTACAGAAAATTATGAAAAAATTAAATTGGGTGTATATAGCTTTGTTTGCTAAAACATAAAATTCTTTTGATGACTTTCAACTAACTTGATGTAAAAATGAAAGGTTAATTTGGGTTGCTAATTATCAGCAATTAGATTGAGATTACACGGGGGCAGTTTTGATAATCTAAAAACCAGGCTGGTTGCAGTAGGCTTTTGTGATGCTGCCCCAGCCCGGGGTCAGGAGAGCAAAGCTCTAGTTGAGGTTCCAATGCACACATAGCTACTCAATACTGAGCCCTCAAGACTTTTCTTGGCTTCTTTTTCTCCAAAGAAAGATGTTGATTTCTATTTGGTTTCTGAAGGTCGTTTCAAGGGCAAGAAGGTGATGAATCCATTCATCTTTGGTGTGAATGCTTGAGTGTTAATTTTCTCATCTGTTTGCATTGTAAGGAGGTAATCTGTTAATTCAAAGGACTGACTCTTTACTGGAAGCTTTTCAGCAGAGCTGTCATGGCCAGTTGACCTTTCACCCTCTCCAGTGCTCAAATTACACATGTGGGCTGTGCCAGGGGGAGATGTGGTGAGGTCACCGACTCTGAAAGAACATTTGGGCTTGGGAACAGCCTCATCACTTGTTGACCTTGATCATCTTTTTTGTCTGTGAAAGGGGCTAGATTGGTATGAGAATTAAAGGGAAATGAGGGGTATGAAAGGTTATTATAAAATCTAAAACTGTAAAAATGTAATAAGCTATGTTGCTGACTCCTGCCTACAACCCAAGGCTGGTGCTGTTCCTGACTATGGGAAATGTGGCCAGGGTTTCTGTGAATATGGATCCCCCTGCCAACAGCACCTAGGAATTTAAACTCAGTGAACTGGGAATGATGGTAGGAGCAGGAAGAAAAAGAAAAGCTCAGAAAAGAAGTTTAAAAGTCCATTCCACCCCATGATCTCTAGCTCCTCTAAGTCTATTCTGCAGGTCAGTCTGTGCCTATAGCATGCAGCCTGTTTTTGGGGGCAGCCTTGTCAATCTGGGGCAGAAGCATGGTGGTTTATTTAGTTAGTTTGGTCCTGGAAACCAAAGAATTCAGACATAAATATATATATGTCTTTTCCCCCCTGGAGAGTGTGCTGAGGAAGACAGCTAAAAGAAGGCACGGACTTGGCACCCTACCTGAACATCTGTCTTCAGCAGGACCTCTTCTAAAGTCAGCCTCACTTACCATTGTTCTGAAGGTTCTGAGATGTTCTCAGAGAGTCTGGGTTTCTACTTCCTGGCCAAGTTGGGCATCTGATGAGGTAGGAAGAGGGGCATGGGCTTTGAGTCCAGATGGGGCAACTTTTCTCATTGGATTTTACCCCTGATGAAGTGTGAAAACTGGGGTAAACTCGGTAGCCTATCTGAGCCTCAGTTTCTTAAGCTGAACAAGTGGAGATAAAATACCCAGTACTTAGACGTGCTGTGAGTATTAAATGATGACCTAAGCAAAGTGCTTAGAAGAACATTATGCATTAGAGATGCATAAAGAATATAGTTTATAAAGTGTGTAACTTCCTGTTCAATTTTTGACTGTAGGAAAGCAGAGACACCCAGTCTCAAGATTTACATTCCTCAGTCCATAAAGAAGGGACTCTAATGCTGTTTCTCAATAAAAGGAACAGTATTTTCCCAACTCATTGGACATATATTATTAGTCTCAGGTGGTTTCTATACCCAAAATTCTGTTTTCATTTGCAGCAACTGCAGATGCAAAGGTTCAGAGCGGGAATTCTTTCTGAAGTGGATTCCACAGAATGAGGATTCACCATCCCAGGTCAGACCCACGATTCATCCAGCTGAGGTCTGTTGTGCTCACAGCCTTTGAGGCATGGAGGTCCTCTTTGCTCCCTTTGATGACTGATTCTTATAAATCTGCACAAGGTTGTTTGGAATTAATTTCTGTGTCCCATGAGCAGTACTTCTTAGGGGTATGGGGTTTCTGAGTTTATTGCTCAGTGAACAAGAGCTATCCTGCTTCTGCTGTGTATGAGCTTGCTTTGCTGAAGCTTCATCCTGTTGGTTCTCTTTGGTCATCTGCCTGGAATCTCACAGACACCATTGAATGCCACAGCAAGATGGGACGACCCTGGAGATCTCTGAATTTAGTGGTTCCCAAACCACCTAAGGACCTTTAAAAATACCAGTTTCAGGGCCCTGAAGATTCAGATTTGTATGGATGAAGGAAAATATTTGCATTTTGTGAAAACTTTCCCAGGAGAGCCAGACTGCTGTGTGCAGAGTAGATAAACAGTCAAGCTAGGAGTGAAACATGGATCTTCAGAGTTTAAGTTCAAGATTTAAAAAAGTGCTACAACTACCATAAAATCCGCATGGAAACTTTCTGTGAGTCTGGTTTTATTTTCCTTATAAATCCATGAGCCCAGGGCTCAGTTAAACCCAAACAAGGTTGTTCAGGCCCAGAGAGCGGGCAGGCCACCATGAAGGGAGAGGTGAGCTGCTCAGGGTATGTGGTAGGTAGACCCTCCATTCTAGAAGGTACCACAGTGGCTTAGCCTAGCAGAGTGTGGATTTTGGAGTCGTAGGCACAAACCAGGGAAAGCAGGTGATCAGTGTCAGGACTCTGGTCCCCTGAGAGGTCATGGGGAGCCAGGGGGTGTCAAAAGACTCCAGTAACTGGAGTGTTTACAAGATCAACCAGCAGACACATGAGAGGGACTGGGTAAAAAGCAACAAGGTAAAATCTTGGTTTTTAAGAAGATCAAGGTCATAGTGAGACTGGCAGTGAGATGGGCTTGATATGAGCTGCCAATCTGAGAGTCCAAGGGTCCTCGCATTTCCCCAGCTCAGAGTCTATATTAATCCCAGAGGCTCCATGGAGCTGTAGGAGGATTAGATGGCCCCCACGGAGCAGCCTGGATTGGAAGCATGGTAGGGAAGAAGCCAGGGAGTAAAGAAGCCTGGCTCTTTCTTCTTCTCTTATTTAAAAAAACAACAACAAAAACCAAACTATTATATTAAAACTCATTTATGAGCGAGAGAGAAAGAGAGAATAAAGAACCGCTTTATCTTGTTCTCACTTATACCACACACTGGAAACCTAGTTTAATACTCACTCACATCTAAATTGTGTAAAGAACCCACAAACATCAAAACACTGATTGGTTATAGACAGCTGAGTAAAGAAAAATCCATTAAGCACTGGGTTTCATTTTACCTATATTGTAGCATCCTCCAAGAAGAAACAAATCAATTAGTAATATACAGCACAAAGTTAAAAAAAATAGGCTAGATAGTGATTGTGCTGGTTTTATTACTGTTCCTAAGCCATCTCATCTGCTCAATTGAATGCAAAGAAATAAAGCGTGACACAAAGGAAAATAAGTTCTCAACTATCACTATTAATCACAATAATAAGGATCTGCCTCACGCCGAAGCCTATATGGTTGTGCCATGGAAGTGAGCTCAATGGCTCCTGTGGATCTTTTATACTATTTTGATTCTGATGCATGGAATTGAATTCTATCCATATTTTTTGAGTGAGCTGTACTTCATGGGAGCTGTGGCATACTGAACCATTTTGATGGCCACTGTAGATCCCATTAAACTAAATAATGACCCCAAATCCAAGCAAATACAGTCATTCACCATCCATAAATGTATCTGATGCTATTCTTTATTATAAATCGGAGAAAGTAACCCTTTTTGTGAGTACATGATGAAAATTAACCAGCTGTTCCCCTTATCAGGGCAAAATGAAAACAATACACATACTCTTGCTATTTTGAGGTTAAAACATTTCAACTCTTTAAACAATGGAGCAGCAACCCCTTCCAGATGCCAGATCAATGTCTGATTATTTCTGTCTTTTTTTGATGTTAGCAGTTGTTGAAGCAAAATGCCTAGATTTGTTTATTTACTGAGAGTTGCAAAATAATGATATTCAGATTATATCCTTTTTCCATATTTATTAGTTGGAATATATTTTTAAAGAGGTGCTTCTTCTCACCTACTATTTGGTTGCCCAGTGATACAGTTCATATAGGGAAGGCAGACAAATGCTCCATTCTTTCTCCTTGTTTGGAGCATTCAAGGTAATGAATTGGTCATCTACCATGCTCTGAAGTTGACTAGTTGTTTGTATATCACTATGAGTACATGAATTTAAACATATTTTGAGTTTTAATTAATAATTATTATTTCTTAGTAGCTCAAACTATCACATTTTTGGTGAGTGGTAGCTTCCTGAGTTCTTTTTTTGTTGTTGTTCTTTAGTAGTTAAGCTGTGTCCTTTGGCCTCTTGCTCTCTGGTGTGATGAAATGTTCCTTACCCAGACCTGTGCTCAGCCATTTTTCAAAAACTTTGGTTTCTTTTAGTGAAAAAAGGCATTTTAAGTATACAATCTGGGTGCTATAGACACTTATTGCTAGTGGGTTTGTGATTGTTTCTAGGCTTTTTTAGTGGACAGAGCTAGGAAATACATAGGCCGTATACACATTTGTATGACAAAGTATCCATGAGTTTACACTGACAGTTCCAAATCAAATTCAGAACTAGAGGGTTTTTAATTTAATCTCTTCTATATTGCATTTGTATTTATTTTTCCACACTGCAAATCTTGCTTCTCAAGAACAAAGGTGATAATGGAATTAGAATATTCTCTAGTTACTCATACACTTTATGTTGCTTTGTCCTCACTCCCTTTGTATTTGGGAGTTGGAAGGGACTACCTTACCAAAATTTTTTTGCTGCAAATATCCATGGGTTTTCAGTTTTGATATACGTTTGCTCAATTTTTGCATAGAGATTCAGAGAGGTTAAAAAAAAAAAAACAAAACTATGCTGTTACCACCAATGGTGCTGTGCATCGTTCCAGGATCCTTAAATTGTTTTTAAATTTAGGAATCACATGATATCTCTCTGGTCAGGCTCCTCACCTTTATTTCTACTCTTGGAACTGCAGGGGTTTTTTTTCAGATTTCATCTTGGGGACATCCCCAGTGACTGTGGTCTATAACTTACTGTTGCATCATATTCTGCTTTTTATTTTTATTTTTGGATACAGCCCACTAAGTATAATTTAACTTCTTCATGATAGTGCCATTTGGACTTAAGTTGACTGCGGCTATTTGACCCTTTACTAAATGACTGCAGACATAAATATTTTCTATTAACTCACTTTCTTCTCTCTTTATTGTCAGGTTTACTTTCTTAGGGCTTCAGGATGTTCTATGATTAGTCTTATTTGGTATCTAGTGTTGGGTGAGGGCGTGAGAAAGCACAGAGAATCTCTGTGCATTAAATTGAGGGGCAGCTAGATGCACAAAATCTTTATTTCAGGGTTTTGGAACGTATTCACATTTGATACTTATATTTGGTGGATGGTGGAAGGTACTAGAAGAATCTGCCAACCTCAGATAAAAGGATGTTGTTGTGATTTTTCACCAACAGAACTGGGGATCTTTGGCCCTCTATTTTAATGTATTGAATTACAGTACATTGATGGGTCACTTCCACTCTCCAGTTTGTTTAGTGTCTTTAAAACATGTTAGATCAGTAGATAGGGAATGGGGAAGAACTGTTACTTTTATCTCATAAGATGGTCAACCAGGCAGAAAAGTTTAACAACTGGCTTGTGATTATAGGGAAAAGTGGACCATCACATTTATTCTTTTTACAACATTCTTTCATTTGATCAATTTTCCATGTTCTAGCTTGTTTCTCACAGTGAACTATTTTGCATCCACACACACACACACACACACACCCCTTGTTCGCTCATGCATTGCTTCCTGGTCATTTCTCTCTTACTCTGTTTTGATGATGAGAAGTTAGGAGTGGGTAACGTGGTAACAATAACAGCAGCTCTGCCTTTTGTACTAGACACGCCCACAGAATGATCTGTTTTCACTTTTACATCCTTGTCTCCTAGGGGCCTCACACAGTCCCTCTGGAGGGGCAGGATGCCTGCAGAAGCTGAGGTCTCCCGGGGAGCAAAGATCAGAGGCCCACATCCCTTTCTGCTGGGAGCAGACATCCCTTCATGAAGAAAAACCTTGGAATGAGCCAGCTCCCCATCAACAGGGCAGCAAGTCTGGGCTGTTGAGATAAAAGCGGCTTTCAGGACTGAATTATCCTAAACAGCTCTGACACCCAGCCATCTGAGGCAGGTTTTAATGGCTCCTGTGGTGGCTCCTTGTGTTCTCAGCCACCCTCTGTTCCCTGAGGGAAAGTGAGTAACACGTGAGAGAAGAAATGCCACAGGAAAAACACTATCCTGAAAGCAGCACTGTAAAAATTAAGTTAAGGGAGGTCTCGGGGCTAATTTGGTTACTTCCCGAGTTGGCGTCAGGCCAGAGCTGTGTTAATAAAGTATTGGATATTGAGATGGGTGCTGTGGACTCACTCATATGGGGGTTACACACTATGGGTTTGGTTCTGAGGCTTAAGTGGGCTTAAGTGAGTCTCTAAGGAAATGCTCAAATCCTGCTCTTTAGCAGTATGGACATACCCCTGGCTCCATGGATGATGGAGCTGATTGGCTGATAGACTGAGTGAATTAGTTAGTAGGATCCAAGTCAGAAATCTGGGTGAAGGAAAAGAAGTGCTTCTCTATTTCAGGATCTTCTGGCTTTCAGTTATGTTGCTGGACAAGCCCAAGATGTGCCTCATTTTCCTTACTTATGAGCCTTAATTCCAGAATTGGATTATTTTCAGTCACTTAATAATAAATAAAAATTAAATGAATAAAATATATTATTACATTATTACGAAGTCACTGTCAGTATTCACTATAAAAACCAAATCAGGCCTTTCAGACCCAACCACCTGGATTGGTTTAGAAAGCTGTCCTGGAGAAAGTTCTGGAGTCCCCATTATTTCTGAGACTCTGACAAGCTTTGAAAGGCTAGAAACTCTCTTTCAATTTGTATTAAGGAGTGGGTCTTCTGGAGGCATTCTTCTATGACCTCACTCAAGTTACATGTTTCCCCCAAGTAGAGTGTGAGGATTTCATCTACAAATTGATGATCAACTGAGTTGGACGAACCCATTGAACAAAAGGATCCCACATGCAAAATGCTGTCCCCCTTTTCCCTTAACACGATTGGTTCTAAGAGGTCAAAAATTAAAATGTATTTGAAAGTTTTGCAAAAAAAAATAAGGAAAAATATGCCTAGAATATGTATTTATGTATAAATAAAAGACTGCACAGCTCACAGGTGGAGGAGGAGGATTATAAATGAACTGAAAATGTACAGAAGGCAATCTATGAAGGTGAAGTGAATTGGCCCAATCTTTTCTGTAATGTAGTTTGATAATGTTAAAAATAATATCACACACTTTATATTAGCATATTCTTTTATACCTTTCAGAGCAAATGATCTCATTTGCTCACCACAGTAGCCATCTCTGAGAAAGAACCATGGCAGGTAATTATTATTCCTACTTTAGGGATAAAGAAAACACTGGGGCTGAGAATATTTGATTCTCCTGAAGTCCCCTAGCTGGAACCATGGTCTCTAGGATTCTTTCTGATTCATCTTCCATCTGGCTATGGACTGGCACTCAGTAGGTACTTTGTGATATTTGAGTGTCTATGGAATATTGAACAGAGAGGCTTAAGATTGCTGCCAAGATTTTGGCCCATCAGAATCCACAATGAACTCTCAGAGCTTCCTGGTGACTAGTTGATCTCCCACATACAAAAGCCACTGCAGGTAGGCTGTTAGGGGACCTGAATGATCTCTGTCTCCTAATGCCCACAGCCTTGCATAATCCCCTCCCTTTGAGTACAGGCAAGACTTTTGAGTTGCTTCTGACCAAAAGAATATGGCAAAGGTGATGGGATATTATTTCCATGACTGTGACATAAGATCGTAACTTCCATCTTGCTGGCAGACTCCCTATACTCTCTGTCTCTCTTTCTCTCTCTCATCAGCAGCTTCTCCAGGAACTACTAACAACTACATGAACTTGGGAATAATTCTTTCCCTAGTTGAGCTTTCAGATGAGACCCAGCCCTGGTGAACATCTTACAGAACTTTATGAGAAACTATGAAGCAGAGGACCCAGCTAAGCTGTACCTGGTTTCTTGACCCACAGAAACTGATATAATAAATATGTGTTGTTTTAAGCCACCGTGTCTATGGTAATTTGATACAGAGCAATAGATAACTATCTGCATAACCCAAATTCCTCCCCAGAAGCCAGTGCTTTCTCTGGCCTCCTCTGTTCTGTGAGCACCCAGCTTGGAGGACCCTGGCTGAGCTGACTTTTTCTCTGTGCTCTCTCTCTCCTAAGGGGATCCTACTTCTTGGCAATGGAGGGGCAGGCAAAGAGGAGCTGACTTTTGGGACCGAGCATTAGCATTTCAGGCATTCCTATCATAGTTTCTCTGTTCAGTTCTGTGCCCAAACAAATTTTAAAAAAGTCTTTCTGTCCAGGATCATTGAAGCTTGCTGAATAAAAAAAAAAGCAAAGAGCTGAATAGGCTCTGAGGGGACATGGGGTTGTTTTGCAGGCAGAACCAGCAAGTCTGAAGGAAGGATGGTAATTAAAAGTGGGCTTCCCAAATAACAAGTGCTTAATGCACCTGCACTGATGGGGGGGCCTTTGTGTCCTGCTGGTCTTGGAGCTAAACGATACTAAGGCATGCTGAGATCGGAGTTCCCGGATCATTTATTGTCTCCCATTTATGTAACCTTTCACTGAAACAAATGGGAAAAAACAACATGTTTTCTCAGGCCAGCCAAGAAGAGAGAGAAAGGCAATGGGTCCTCTCTTTTGCTAAAAGGGCCGCGGCATGGTGTGAAGGCATTTTGTCTGCAGCTTCGCTATAATGCCAACCCGCACATCACGTTAGACTGGAGGTTCCTGAGGCGTTGTTGAGTCTGTCAGAGCTGGATGCTGCTGCACTGTTTTTCCAGTGGGGCCCAGGGTCGGAAGGTTATTGGAAAGTTATGAATCCACTACTGATCGTTGCTTTCTCAACAGACACTGGATTTCTCTTCAAAAATAATGCTCAGTTCAGCATAATTGGCAACGCTCCAATCTTGGATAGAGACCTTTGCACCACAGGGCAGAATCAAGTCAGAGCCAGGGCTTGGGGGACCCATCTGATTACTAGCTGTGCTCAAGAAGGATGCCAGAAAGGGACCTGGAGACTCCCTGTGTTGGGGTAGCAGCGGCTTCCTGTCAGGCTTATGTGGGCCAGCTCTTGGTGGTGTATTCTCCATGAGGGACACTTTGGATTGTTCCCAGCTGCAAGCCCCGAGGCACCCAGCAAGGGACTTGATACAGAGCAGGCACCAGTACAGACTTGTTAAATTAAACTCAGCTTCGTGTGACTTTTTTTTGTTGTTTTTCCCCTGGGACTGAGATTCAGGGCTCTGTGAACACATTAACTAGAAAGCAATGATGTCTTCTGTGTTGAACACTCAGTTGCATCTCTGAGTGGAAATGCAAGAGAAGTGGAAAGAGAAGATGGATGTAGCCAATCTGGATGTAGCAGGAGCATCTCTCTAACAGTGGTCAGCAGCTGCGTGGTGTTTGGGATTGTTCCTAATGTGCATGGAAGCTGACAACTTTGGGGTGAGCTGACTTAGTGGGAACCCTGGCTCTGCAGTTGACTGGTAGGGCAGGCGGCATAACCCTTCTGATTATGTCTCCTGAGTTTTGGAATGGGAAAATCATGACGGCTCATGTGGTGCACTTTGGGTCAAGCTCCTCTCTAAGTCCTTGACACCAATTCACTCATGTGAACCTTTCATCAGACCTGTGTGATGGAAACCCGAAGAACATAAGCTCCATTTTTTAATGTGAGGAAACAAAGGCACAGGAAGGAGAAGGGAATGGCTTTAAGTAAGTAGCAGAGTTGGGATCTGAATAGTGAAATCTATCCTCGGGGACTGGGTGAGAGGGGGAGTGGAAAAGAGCACTGGACCAGGAGTCAGAAGAGGCTGGGGAGAGGTTGTAAGGATGATAAAGTGACCCCAAGCATACTTAGTAGCTGGAGACACAGGTATGCAGAGGAAAGGGGGTGTCTGCAAACCCATGAGACTCCGCTGCCCAGGGAGGGAGCTCAGCCTCTCTTCCAGGCTTTGGTGCCCCCCTCCACCATCACCAGGTCGGAAGTGCTGCCTCTTGTTTAGCCACCAAGCAGCCCCTGGGCCTTGGGGTCGGCCACCTCCTGGGGATGCTGACTGCTCTGGGAGGGACTTGAGTAGCAGGGATCATGAGTCCCGAGTCCCGAGTCAGTTCCACGCCACCTGCCTCCCTGGAGCATGGCCATGCTGGCTCTTGGGGAAGGGAGTCTGTGCCCAAATGAAGCATGACAGCCTAACAGGAAGGGCGCTGAAGTCTGCTGCAGTGACTAGGACCCATGGGTCTTGTTAGGGCTCGTGATTCCTGCGTCATCACAGCACGCTGGCTATAAATAGGTGATAATCTAAAATTAGTGAATGAGAGAACTCGTAGCACATGGTTTAACAGTAGGCCAGCTGAGCAGGGAGACGGCCAGTGACCGAAGGGGTTCCAAGGATTATATCTACAGAATCTGCCCAACTCTCAAAGAGGTGCTCTCTCCAACCGAAAGAGTGCCGACAGAAGTGACTTTCGTGTGCACCCATGAAGGTTGGGGCAGTTCAGGGCGTTTCAGAGAAGAGCGATTCCTCCAGAAGATCCACTCAACAGTGGGATTCCTTTTAAGGTTTCTTTAAGGAAACTTTGCCCTCCCATTGTTATCTGGCTTAGGAAACTTTATTTTTCATGTGATTTAAAGAAACATTCTTTAGCCTTTTACACAACTGGTATAACTTAGGGCAAGTTACTTCCTCTTTGTGGACATCATGCTCCTCAACTGTCAGAGGGGGATAACATCATCATACAAGAAAATGAGATAATGCATATGAAAGAGTCCTGCATACTTCCAGCACCCGGTGGTGCTCAGGGATCGTGGTTATTATTGCTGTGTGAAGAGGAGACACAGGAGGCAAGGCCTTTGCTGCCTGAGAACTATACCCTCGGAGCGGGCTGTGTGGCTCTGAGCCCACCTCCTGTCCATCTCCAGGTCCATGTTTATCTGTATCGAGGATGTCAGGCTGTGGTCTCTGGCTCCTAAACTCTGTTTTAAACCAGGATTTGCTTGTGAGTTTGTTAAAAAGGCAGAGTTTGCCCTTTCATCCTCAGACATGATGGTTTTACAGGTCTGCTTGGCCCAGGAATCTGCATTTTAGCCAGGAGCACTCGTGGGTCCCCCCTCGCCCTGCCAGGTGAGTGAAACAGATGACGTGAGAACACACCTGGATGAACCCTGGGCTGGATCTAGGTCCCCGACAGCCGACCTGCTTGCTTCCACATTCGTGCACTCCCAGATGGTCACTGGTTATTTTCCATTAACGATGCAGTGAGACCAGGAGTCTAATCCGGGGTCCCCCTGGAGTGAGTGGGCTTCTACCCTTACTGGTTGCCTCCCTCCCAGTTCTCTGGGGGCCTCCTGCCTTCAAAACTGGCATGCAGTAAAGAGCCGCAGGTAACATAGGGGTCCCAGCTTCGTCTCTGCCTCCAGCCTGGCACGAGGTTGTCGGCAGTGCTCACAGGGGACAAGACAACAGGATTTTCTGGAACCGGATTAGGTCCGTGTTCTTTACTGGGCCTGCAGGGCGGGGGTGTGCAAGGGTCTGATGGAAACAGCGACCCCCAGTGAGTGAGAAGACAGTTCTGAGTGAGGGAGGTGGGCTCTGTGAGGCCTGCCTTCCAATAATGCTGTCATCCCCAGAAGGGCTTGCTTGGAGCATAATGGCTCTAGCTACAAATTCTATTAACTCTAATAGTTGTTCTGTGGTGAATGGGTAATGCGTTTAGCAGAAATAGACCCAATCAATTTATGTGAAACACATAAAATTTTCTCATTGGAATTGGCATCTGTCCTTGAGTCATAGGAGCGTGTGTGTGGACAGCCTGTCACCCTCACTTCTGGGCGCGTTAGCAGTGCCATGGGTTAGTGAGCTCTGGCTCGCTTATACTCTGTCCCTTCAGCCCGCAGAACCACAGAGCTGGGGATGACGAGGGGCCTGGAGACAGTCTACTTTAACCCTGTCTTTTAAATGCAGCAGCTTTTTAGCCTTTGTTTGTGCTTGTGTTGGCCTCGCAAACACCAGCTGTTACTTGGGGCTTTGCTGATAGGCATCAGCCATCAGATGAGGGGACGGAAGGCCAGGGAGAGGTGAGCCCTGCCCCAGGAGTACAGCGGAGGCCAGCAAGTGGAGGCCAGCTGGGGTTTCTGACTCCTGGTCCAGTGCTCTTTTCCACTCCTTTTTAAATGCCATCCCTCCCCCCACCACCTTTGGCAAGAGATGTGTACTCAGAAAACAGTAAACCAACCGTCACCAGCCAACTCAGAGGCAAGACTTTGGCTTGAAGCCAGGACTTTGCGAGTTATGGAGACTTGTGGGTTGGGCTGGTTCTCAAATAAACTGAGATGATTCCATCCTGCCCTCCTATATAACACGTAAGCTCACAGAAGGAGGGAGAGGTTAGAAAGCTGAGGCAGGGTCCTCAGGCCCAGGGTGGTGGGTAGGTGGGGATCCTGCCTGTCCTTATCTGGGCTTTTAGAGAGAGAGAGAAGGGAACAGAGCCTGCCTGCACCTCTTCACCCCAATGTTCATTATTGCCAGGTGGCGAGCAGGCAGAGAGAGAGGGAGGGAGAGAAGAGCTCTGCACCCATGATCACATTATCCCAACCGTTTGGATAGTGTAATTTTATGTGCAAAGCTGACAAATGTAATTTCCCAGCCTTAATACTTGCCCCATTTTCTCTCCCAGTTTCTTCATCTGATTAGCTGAAGTGACTCAGAAGCTTCTGAGAAGGTTCCATGAAGTACCTGGACAGGCTCTTTCCTGCCTGGATGCTCCAGTGGCTCAGCTCTGCCCTATGGGCTGGGGGAGAGGAAACCCCCAGACCCGGAGAGTTAGGCCCTCATCAGAGGGAAGGGCTGGCTTGGGGGATGTGAGGAGTGTTTAGAAATTTGGGAGTTTTGTGAGTGATGGTTTTTGGAAGACCTGACTGGCCTTTGCGTTTCCAGGAGCTGCTCTAATGCCTGCCAGAAGGAGAGTTGAAATGCCACCAACCACCTCTGTTCCAGTCAAGCAGAAACTGACAGCGCTGAACTTTGGGGAGAAAATCTTATTATCCAGCCTCCTCCGTCCTTTACAGGGATGGCTGGGAGCTGCTCTGTTTACTGATCATACAGGGCCTCTTGTCTGGGATGCTCTTCCAGCTCTTTTCCATGTAGAGTGTTTATCTCTGAGAGGGAATTGGATACCCGAAGTAGTTTAGTTGGCTGAAGGATGCAGACTTCAGGGCCACATCCTGGCTCATTTCCCCACCAGCTGTGTGGAATGCTTATGTTCCTCCCCATCACCTCCCTTATCCGTGCAGTGCTAACAGCAGCAGCGGGCCCTGGGCTGGAGTGAGGGCTAGAGGAGTCAGTGCATGGGAGCCCCCAGCCCAGAGGCAATCCTGCTCACTGATGGTTCTTTCCTTTTCTTCCCCCCCCAGCCTCAGCCCCCACTTTCTCTCCAGAGTCCCTCCCTGGGTAGAAACTCTGAGTTAGGTTAAGCTTGTCATCTATAGATTGGCACTTGCCATCTACCTCTACAAGGATCACAACACTAGCTGCTGCAACTGCTGACCTTTAACAGCCCCTGAAAGGAGTTCAGGGTGGAGATCAAGAATGAGACACGGTGCTATGGAAAAGGTGGCAGGACAGGCCATCAGACAGTTAGGTATTTTCCGGAGAAGATTTTATGAGCCCAGTTCTTGCATTTCTTCACATCTAAAAAAAGCACTAAAATCTTTCATGGTGACATCTACTTCTTGTGGCTACCAGTAACCTTCACCAGCCTAGCAGTGACCTTCTACAAAAATGTGTGCCCAATTGCATGTACTCCCTTTCACCAAAATCACATAGACGCTGACCTTTCCCTCTGCCTCTTCAGAGCAGTTCCTCAGAGCTATCTGAAATGCTGTCTCCCGGGCTACAGTCCTCAAGTTGCTCCAAATAAAACACCGTGCAGTTTTTTCAATTGACAAGCTTCACGTTGCAGACGTGACTTGTGGGTTCACTGGCTGCCCTCTCTCCAGGGGCCGGAAGTTCCAGAACCGGTTCCCCTCTTCGCTGTTGGAGCTGCACAGCCCCAGGGGCGTGGGAGATGCCAGGCAAACGTTGCCAGGTGATTATCACTGAGTGGCTGTGGCCCTGACCTTGGCCTCTCAAGGAGCCGCCTGTACTTCCCCCCAAGGTCCCTCCCTCATCACCACTTCTCTCACTGTGGGCACTTTGAGCTCCACAAACCTTCCCAGCATTTGTCCTTTGTGCTCTCCTCTTCTAGACTGTGAGCTGTCTGAGCTCCTAACCTGTGTTGGGAGGGGAGGTTAGATGAAAGCCAAGAGGGTGGGCCTGTGCATGAACCCAAGGGGGTGGCCTGTTTTCCCTGACCATGAAGCTGGGTCCTGGCTAAGTGCACTCCAAAGGGTTCAGTGGACCTTGTCGTGCAGAAGGTGGGGAAAGGAGGCCCTGCTCCCTCTCCCCTCATTAATCCTCCAGATTAAGACAGACACCCTCACCCTGGCAGGCCCATCAGATGGGGAGGTGCCTCCTGCTACAGGAAAACAGCTGGGAAGGGGTGTCAGGAGCCCGTCTCAGCTCCTCGCTCACCTGAGCTGCTCCCCGACACGGCAGTGGGCTCCTGGGGAAGCACAGGCTCTGTTCGGTTCTCTAAAACCTGCCCGAGGAGGCTACTAAGGCTGCTTGGGAACGTGTTTGCCTCAGCGTCCTCTTCCTTTTGAGCTGGGGTCACCCTGGAAGGGGTCTAGAGACAGAACACTGACCCACAGCCACTTGTTGACACTCCTGCCCTGAGGCTGGGGTCAG
>SJYV01035164.1:8595-35598 GCA_006410875.1 Neotragus pygmaeus | reverse complement strand
ACTGAACTGAACTGAAGATATTGCAGGTTCATTTTGTATTTCTCTACCCAGTCTTGTAGTAGCCATTTCTCCTGAGTCCTATTTACATTTAGAATGGAATTAGAAATCAAGATCTGAGTAAGAACTAAGTTGTTCATAGTACTGGGGAAATTGTGGTAAATTCAAAATGAGAAATTAACTTACGCTAAAGGTTAAGTTATAGAAATTAAGTTATGCTATATGTTATGCTATTTTTCATCTTAAATTCTCTGAGTACTTCTTTCTTAAAATGGATCCTTTTATATGGTAAACAACAACTTCATTATTTGATTATTTCAGTATTACAATTTAAATTTTCTCAAAAAGCAAAAAATATGTGTTAGGATTGCAGAGAAAAAAGCTTTTAGGAAGGATCAAAGGACCACATAGTGTCAGGGTGAAATTTGATGGTTTAGTCCATGAACATATTCCCTGAATAATGTAAGATAAATCTGAAAAGCAAGATCTCACAGTAGAGAAAGTTAATGGGCACATTTTAAAAAGTTTTATAAATGCATCACAAAGTAAAAAATTGTGATTGATTTAAAACCAAAATGATACCTTTTACTCTTGTAGTTTATTTGACATTTCTAAATTCTTTGCATGCCTGGTGGTAGAGAACTTTGTCCTGCCATCCAATGAGGATAAACAAGTAGAATTATACAAAGATTGTAAGGTGGCAGCCTTTGAAATTTTCCTTCCTTAACTCTTCTGAAGATTGGAAAAGAAAAATTAGTCTCTCCTCAATGGACCGGGCAAAAATGTCACCCTGTTGCGAACTCTGATGTAGTTATGTTGATTGAGAACAGCATATAGTAAAAGAGGGAGAGATAAAAGGGCAAGTGTATGGTGACTATTATAATACTTCCCTTGGTGGGGGCTTCTCTGGTGGCTCAGCTGATAAAGAATCGGCCTGCAATGCAGAAGACCTGGGTTTGATCCCTGGGTTGGGAAGATCCCCGGGAGAAGGGAACAGCTACCCACTCCAGTATTCTGGCCTGGAGAATTCCACGGACTGTATAATTCATGGGATTGCGAAGAGTCGGACATGACTGAGTGACTTTCACTACACTCCCTTGGTATACTGATTTACTAAAACCTTTCAGCTATATTACCTTAATCCCTATGACAGAGGTAGGGCAGGAATGATTCCCCTTTTTTTATGGACTGGAAAACTAATGCTAAGTTAGGATATACGACTTATCCAAGCTTATGTCATTTGACAGAGCCAGAAAATGACTCCAAATCATCATATACCATAATTCAGGCTCTTTTGGCTATATTGCGTGTCTTTCTGGTTTGTAGAGAGTAGGGATTGGACTGAGCCCTCTGGTTGGAAAGCCTAAGTCCAGCATGTGGTACTGACAAAAACCATGGGCACAGGATGTATCTCAGCTCAGATTGGTTACCTTCATGCTACAGGACACATGCTCTTACCCCAGCTAAGGTTGCTGGCAGGAAGCAAGAGTACTAGAGGTATTACTTTGATAGGGGCTCCTGTTCATGTCTATGAAATCATTCTGTAGGTGTACACTCAGCTCCATCTACTTTTGTACTCTCGGCAATGGCCTCTTCGGCACAGCCTTGTCTCATATATTATTCCCTTGACTTAGAATCTCCTTGATCCCAGTGTTTGTCAGGCAAATTGCTACTAATTTTTTAAAACCCAGATCAGAGGGCCACTTCCTGGGAAACCACCTTGAATTTTTCTAAGGCAATTAGTTAGCCCCTCCCTCATCTATGCCCTGATATGCAGGGAAGGGAATGGTGGTATCAGGGAAGACTGGTACCTATCAGTGAAAAAATCTAAGAGGGAATAGTCTCTCTTCCCTAGGTATGTAGATATTAGGAAATATGAGACATCACTTTACCCTGGTATAGATTAGTACTGGCCAATAGAAATTTAAAACCCACACAGGTAATTAAAAAAATTTTAGTAACCAAATTAAAAAATAAAAAGGAACAGATGAAATTAAACATAATATATCTTATTTAATCCCCAATAATATTTTAACCTGTGGTCATGATCATGGTAACATAATATAAAAATAATTTCTTGAAATTAGTAATTAGAGAAGTTACATTTCTTTGACCTAACTTTTTGCAGCCCAGTTTGTATTTTAGACTTATAGCCCATTCTGATTTGGCCAGCCTCTTTTCAGGTTTAAATTGTCCCATGTGGCTAGAAGCTGTTGTATTAGACAGCTAAAGGTATAGAGAAGGAAAAAATTCAGTCCCATGAATTTGATACGAGTTTTGAGATTATTTTCTTTATAAAGCCTGTTTTCTAAGCAATAAAAGTTTTACAAATTGTTTTTTTTCCCCCTCTGTTGTTCCTTTCCCTGTTTTTCTAGCTAATGTACTATATGAAGACATTTCAGTTTACAACCCATAATGGAATGAGAATAGAAATTGATGATAATGAAGATGTGACTGGATACTCTTAATTGGCAATTAGATGATAATGGAGAGGTAACCTTTGTAAAGGTTGGAGAATATATATTCACAGACTCTAAATTTGAACTTGTGATGATTAAGAATGCAACAATATTTTGGAACACTGAATCATCAGAGATTAGTTATTTTGATATCTTATTTTGTTTACATATAGAAAGAATTTAATTTCTGTGTTATTTCAGATGCATGGAATATCAGAAACCTAGAATTGATTATTCTATGATTTTGTTCTTATTCTTCATGTATTCCAAAATATTTGACTTCCTTTGTCCCTCTTGCTTTCATTCATTTTGTCTCTGATAATTTGTGTTTTCTTCCTTTACCTCATCCTTATTCTCTTTATTATTTTCCTGCCTTTATTCAGTGCTCCTTATCAACCTTTTATTCAAATATGTATTTTTTGAACATCTTGTGACTTTCATCTTAATGTCTGAAATAGTTTTGGCGTTTCTTCAGTTTCTTTTCTGAGATAAGTGAACCTTTTTCATTTCTTCCATTCTCAAATCCACTTATTTTTTAAATTTTAAAATATCTGATTTGAGATATTTTTTACACATCTCCAAGTGTTTTCCTGAGACTATTTAATTGAAGTGCTAAGGTACTTATTTAAACTCTTACAGTATTCTTCTACTTAATGGTTGTGTCTGTGTTTTAGAGGGGAATTTTAATTTGCTAGAATATTTATTTTATGACATATAGTTGATTTAAAATGTTGTGTTAATTTCTACTGTACAATAAAGTGACTCAGTTTTATATATATATATATATACTTTTCTTTTCCATTATTGTTTCTCACAGGATATTGACTATAGTTCCTGTGCTATAAAATAGAACCCTGTTTTTTATCCATTCTATATATAATAGTTTGCATCTGCTAATCCCAAACTCCCAATCTTTCCCTCCTTCCCCACCCTCCTTGGCAGTCACAAATCTGTTCTCTATATCTGTCTGTTTCATAGATATGTTCATTTGTGTCATATTTTAGATTCCACATGTAAGTGATATCATATAGTGGTATTTGTCTTTCTCTTTCTGCAATGAACATTGAGATGAATGTATCTTATTGAATTATGATTTTCTCCAGGTATACATGCAGGATTGGGATTGCAGGATCATATGGTAGCTCTATTTTTAGCTTTCTTAAAGTTTTTATTGGAATGTAGTTGATTTACAATGTTCTGTTAGTTTCAGGCATATAGCAAAGTGAATCAGTCATACAACTCTCTCTCTTTAGATTCTTTTCCCATATAGGTCATTACAGAGTACTGAATAGAGTTATTTGTGCTATACAGTAGGTCCTTATTAGTTATCTATTTTATATATAGTAGTGTGTACATGTCTATCCCAATCTCCTAATTTATTCCACCCTCCCCTTACCCCCACTGGTAATCATAAATTTGTTTTTTACATTGGTGATTCTACTTCTATTTTGTAAATAAGTTCATTTGTACCCTTTTAAAAAAAAATTCTATATGTAAGCAATATGATATGATATTTATCTTTCTGTGTCTGACTTAACTTCACTCCGTATGACAATCTCTAGGTCCATTCATATTGCTACCAATGACATTATTTTTTTTAATGACTGAGTAATTCCATTGTGAGGGTCTACACATACACACCATATTTTCTTTAACCATTCCTCTGTTGGTGGACATTTATGTTGCTTCTCTGTCCTGGCTATTTTAAATAGTGCTGCAGTGAACACTGGGGTGCATGTATCTTTTCAAATTATGGTTTTCTTTGGATGTATACCCAGGAGTGGGATTGCTAGGTCATATGGTAGCTCTATTTTTTAGTTCTTTAGGAATCTCCCCACTGTTCTCCATTAGAGGCTGCAATTTACATTCCCACCAACAGTGTAGGAGGGTTCCCTTCTCTCCACATCCTCTTCTGTTATAATGTTTTGGTTTTCATTTTCTACTTTCTTCCTAGAGTAAATGAATATGGACACACAATTACATTTTTGGTTTATTTTTTGGATAAGGATGATGGGTTTGGGTGGCTCACAAATCTCTATTTCAAGACTGTCTTCTTTTGTTAGTAGAGTGAAGAGCAGTTTATTTAAGGAATGACTTTTTTTTGTGGAAAGGGAAGGCTTAACGTGCCTTTTGATTTTATGGTTCACTTTTGTTTCTACAGAGTTCTTAGTTTTCCTTTCTTACTTTTTATTCTTCCTGTCACATTGCAGAAAAGGTACTTCTCCCTCTGTATCCCTTCTGGTCCCACCAAGGTGGTGAAACCATCCTTCTGAGTCCCACCTTCAAGACCTTGCCCTATAACCTGACATTTTATTTCTAGGAATGATTTTGTCTACTCTCTATTAACCTTAGTTTGTCTTCTCCCTCTTACTTTTTTCTGCATAGTTTTCCCAGAAATCCCTCATTTTCCATACATCTAGGGATGAAGAGGGCGCTCTACAGGTGTGTTTGCTGAAATTTAATTATTTTGAAATTCGTAGCATTTTTAGGCTCTTTATGAAGCTGAAGTTGTGGGTCATATGTGGTTTTATTTACATTAAAAAAAATCTGTATGGTCTTTTGCAGAGACTGTGGAGAGAGTCATAATTTAGTAGCTACCATTACCCAAATGGTAGGCTGACAGAGGAGCCTGGCAGGCTCCAGTCCATGGGGTTGTAAAGGGTTGTACATGACTGAGTGACTAACACATTAATAATTATAAATTTTTTAATCCCTCCACCTCCTATAGCAACAGGAGGGCTTTGATATGCAGAACTGCAGCTCTGAACATTTTATAAGAGAAGCTTTAAAAAGAGAGACTGGGTGCCCTGGTTACATAATGTAAAGATAATACCTGGAGAAGCCCTGAGGGAAGTTCACGGGGAAACCTCATCACTTACCAAACAGCTGAACTTTTTACCCTGAGTGAAAGGTTAGTTATAGGACTGTAGGTCTTTTGATATTCTAGTTTACTGTTTGCCTGTAGTGTTACAGTAAAACAATAGGGTGGCGGAAGGGCATTGGCAATTTAATCTTCCATGTGAATCTGCCGGAGGAACCAGCAGGAGTGAGAGAGAGTTATAAGTGGGTATCAGGACAGCCAGTGTTTTTTTATTTGTGGCTGCAAGTTTATTTTAGGGCGAGGTTGTCTTTCTACATCTGTTTCTTGTTCATGGATGTCCTCTCTTCTTGTATGGCCCTTTTGGCCTGAGATCTGAGGTCCCTAAATAGTCTTCTGAATCATACTGGGAAAGGATATAGAAATATGTGACAAGAAAATTAAGATTTCCAATCTCCTGTGCTGTACCAGATATTGAGGGCATCTTTTTTATCTCTCTCTCTCTCTCCCCCCCTTTTTTTTTTGGTCCTTGGTTTTCCATGAGTATCAGTAACCATACACAGACTCATACATACATACATACATACGTACATACTACTTCCCCTCTTACTTAGGTCGGCCTTAAGCAGCTCTTGAATACATGGTTAGTGTTAGTCACTCAGTTGTATCTGACTCTGCCACCCCATGGACTGGAGCCTGCCAGGCTCCTGTGTCCATGGAATTCTCCAGCAAGAATATTGGAGTGGGTAGCCATTCCCTTCTCCAGGAGTTCTTCCCAATCCAGGGATCCAGCCTAAGTTTCCTGCATTGCAGGCAGACTCTTGTGTCTGAGTCACCAGTGAAGCCCTTGGATACATTATGGCAGGATAAAAGTAAAAACTTAGTGTTTGCCACTGTAGGGGCCATAGCTCTTCTGCATTTTATTTCTTTGAATTAGAGCATCTCTGTCCAGTAGAGGTATCCCTAGCCACATGTAGCTTTTAAAATTAAAGTTAACTGCAATTAAATAAATTAAAATTTTAGTTTCTTAGCACACTAACTACATTCCAAGTGCTCAACCGCCATGTGCTACATTAACTACATGCCAAGTGCTACAAACTACTATATTGGACAATACACTATATCTCCATCATTGCAGAAAGACAGAGTTGCTCTACGTCTAGAGAATAAACCACCTTCTGTGGCTCAGAACTCCCTCCCTGAATGGGGCCTGAGACTGTTCCCTTTTGTATTCCTGGTGCTAGGTGTAGGGCAGGTGCTCAATATAATGTTTTGCATGAAAAAAGAGATGTTGCTGCTTGTATATACAAAGTTCATAGAATGTTTGTCCTACTTAAAACTGATGGAAAAGGAGTGAAATGTACTAGTAGATTTCTATTTTAACAACATTAGAACATAGTAATTTGATTTTCTTATCTTTACTAGAGTTATATATATTAATACATTTTATTTATTTCTTCTCCCTGGCTGCATGATGCAGCTTGTGGGATTTTACTTCCCCAACCAGGGACTGAACCTGCACCATCTGCAGTGAAAGCACAAAGTCCTAACCAGTAGGCTGTTAGGAAATTCCCAAGGTTATACTTGTATAATGAAATTGGTTCAAATGTAATTCAATACAAATTCACTAAGCATCTACTATGAGTGTGCCTCTGTGTTCAGCACTGCAAAAGGACCAAAAGACTACTGCCCTCACAACACTTATAATAAAATCATTAATTAACTGAACAGATATTTATTGAGCACAATATTATATGTGCTACACACTGTTCTAAGAGCTGGGAATGTGTCAGTGTACAAAACAGAACAATTTCCTACTTAATGGGACTAACATTTCAGTGGGAAGAAAGAAGCAACATATAAGATAAATAAGTAAGTGATATAGTATTTTAACGGGTGATAATGTTAAGGAGAGAAAAATAGTAGGGATTATGGTAAAGTGCTGGGGGTGGGAAGTGTAATTTCACAGAGTGTGATCAGGGAAGCCCTCACTGGGGTGACATTTGAACAAAGACTGAGAAGAAAGTGAATCCATGCATTAAATCTAGGGGGAAAGCATTCCATACAAAAGAGATAGTGGCTCACTTTCATGCATTGAAGAAGGAAATGCCAGCCCACTCCAGTGTTCTTGCCTGGAGAATCCCAGGGACGGGGAGCCTGGTGGGCTGCCGTCTATGGGGTCACACAGAGTCGGACACTACTGAAGCGATTTAGCAGCAGCAGCAGCACACCCTGAGTTAAGGGTGTCTTTGGCATTTTAGAAGAATAGGAAAGGGTTCAGTGTGGCTGGAAAGAGAAAGGATAGTGGAAGAGGAGGTGAGAGGAGTGAAAGAGGAGGTGAGAGGGGTGAAAGAGTGTCAGGTCACAGAGCGCCTTGGGGGCTGTTGAAGGCCTTCGGCTTTTACTCTGAGTGAAATGGTGAGCCATGGAGAGTTTTGACAGAAGAGAGTTATGATCCCACTTAGAAGTTAAAGAATTATTCTATCTGTCATGTTTCAATTAGACCAGAGGGGACAAGAGTAGGATCCACTGGATTTGCTGATGAAATGACCTTGAAAGTCTCCTGCATCAACAATTAGTAGATGGTATAGGCATGATTTAACTCATGATAATAAACTGAGTCTGGAAGTTGGTGAGCAGGTGGGCCTGAGTGAAGGTTCATGTGGGCAAATAGTAGAAAATATGGTTGGAGATGATGGTTGAGACTGGTGGTGTCAATGACAGAAATGGGGAATTGGGGAGGAGGAATTGGGTAAATGGGGATAGCTTTGGACATGTTGAATTTGAGGTGAAGATGGAATTTCAAAGTAGGGACATGTTGGAAGTTTAGGATATGGAATTAGAGGTTAGGTGGGAAAAGCTGGTGTTAGAGTCAAGATTTGGGAGTTCATGTGCAGAGGTGCTGGTTGAAGAAAAGAGAATGAATGAGCTGCTTTATACTGAAAGATGAGAAGAGCAAGAACCAAAGCCAAAAGAATGCCAACAGTGATGAGGTAGGTAGAGGAAGTAGAACCAACAAGATAAATAAAGAGGACCCAATGGAAGCCAAAAGAGCCTGCATTTCAGGGAGAAGTTGATCAAGAGTGCCAGATTAGTGAGGTGAGTGGGTTGGAAGTGAGATCATGAGGTTGAGAAGGGAAACAATACTCAGAAAGAACAAAAAGTCATCAACTTATTGTGATGATTTTCAAAGAAAGATGTATAGAGAGCTCTTTTTGGTGACTCAGACTGTAAAGAGACTGCCTGCAATGTGGGAGCCCCAGATTCGATCCCTAGGTTGGAAAGATGCCCTGGAGAAGGAAATGGCAACCCACTCCAGTGTTCTTGCCTGGAGAATTCCATGGATGGAGCCTGGTGGGCTATGGTCCATGGGGTCACAAAGAGTCAGACACAAGTGAGAGACTAACACTAACATTTTTTAGAACATTGGATCAGGAGAGAGGAAATACAGTCATTCTGTGATCACGCACACATATGCGCACACACACACAACTTATAAGAAACCAATCTATTATGTTTAAAAATACATATTTAAATCATCATATATACTGTAACTGAGCTCAGAGATTTCTGATATTTTCCATTGTTTTCTAACTCAGATTTATCTTGCAAAACTCAACATAGGAAAATTCTGTTTTCCAAAATGAATCTTTTCACTTTCCAAAATGGATCTTTGCTTAATGGAAAAATATATCTTATCTCCTTTTTAAATGGGAAGCTCCTCATTTACATTAAGATATAAATTTACAAACATTGCATTTATAATGGACTTCAATGAACACAATCATGTACAATGTACTACATTCATCACCAAGTTTTCTAAACTCTTTTTTACGAGAAAATATCCCAGTGCTGTGCCTTGTCCATTTTTCCTTTTTGCCGTGGAATTTTCCTCATGGAGTAGGTCTTTCATTTTTATTTTGTACTGACTGAATGATACTCAGGCTATGTTGGGATAACCTTGCTTTCTCAGGCACTCAGGATGATTCTTGGCGTCTCCTCACAAGCAGAAAGAGGCTTGACAAATTGTCCTCTCCTCAGAACCCCATGGATGTGGAGCCTGGTCTGAGTCTTCAAAGTTAGAAAGAGTTAGGTTTAGCTTTGGCTAATTTCTAGAAGCAACCACTGGACTTTTCTAGAAGCCTAATTCTAGAATCAACTTCAGGACTATTAGCAAAATTTCTCTAGGCTTTCCAGATCATTATTCTCTTTGTTATTCTTTTTTAAAACATTTTATTTATTTTTAAAATTATTTATTTATTCATTTTTGTCTGTCGCTTTGTGCAGACTTTCTCTAGTTGCAGCGAGCAGGAGCTACTCTGTTGCAGTGCGTAGGCTTCTCCTTGTGGTGGCTTCTCTTGTTGCAGAGCCACAGGCTCCAGGCGTGCAGGCTTTGGTAGTTTCAGCTCACAGACTCTAGAGCTTAGGTTCACTAGTTGTGCATGGGCTTAGTTGCTCCGTGGCAGGTGGAATCCTCCCAGACCAGGGATTGAACCCTTGTTTCCTACACTGGCAAGTGGATTCTTAATCCACTGTGTCACCAGGGAAATCCTGTCTTTTTTTCTTGCCCAGTTATCCTAAGTTTTCCAAGAAATCACAAAATGTCCACAGAAATCCAGGTGGAAACTTTCATAGCTTGGCAAGTGGTCGAGACAAAGGGCTTTGTTAATGTGTTGTATTTGTCTTTGCTAGCTTCCCCATTCGGTGTGTACTGATGTGTGTCAGCCTGGGACCCGGAAGGGGATTCATCACGGGGAACCAATATGCTGCTTTGACTGCAACCCATATGCTGATGGATATGTGTCACGGGAACCAGGTAGAGATGATCATTTTTCACTGACATTAAAATGCAAGTAGATTAAATATATTTTGGCCAAGAAGGCCTTGGGAACCTTCTTTATAAAGAGGTGTGAACAACTTATCACAGAAATTATGATCCATCAAACTATTGGATGTTCTGTGGAGTGTGAAAAAAAAATACAACATTGGGCTTTAGTTCTAAAACTGCTGCATTTGGAAAGAAGACCTGAATCCATGAATTGCAGAGAGGAAAGTTTTTAAAATGAGATGTTAAATATGAATGCATGGATTCATGCATTCATGAATCCTTAAAATTATTTTATAATAATTTTATTTCATTCATGAATACTTAAATTATTTCAATTTCTGAAGTAGATTAAACATTAGTTATGGAAAAATAGTGAATAAGTAGTTCGGAGAAGGCAATGGCACCCCACTCCAGTACTCTTGCCTGGAAAATCCCATGGACAGAGGAGCCTGGTAGGCTGCAGTCCATGGGGTCGCTAAGAGTCGACACGACTGAGCAACTTCACTTTCACTTTTCACTTTCATGCATTGGAGAAGGAAATGGCAACACACTCCACTGTTCTTGCCTGGAGAATCCCAGGGACAGGGGAGCCTGGCAGGCTGCCATCTATGGGGTCGCACAGAGTTGGACACGACTGAAGCGACTTAGCAGCAGCAGCAGTAATAAGTAAATTATAGCTTATGTTTTATAGACTTATCTCTAATTTAGAAATAAGAGATCTAAAAGTACATCTCTAAAGACAATTGGCTTAAGACTATAATTACTCAAAGTTTGTAGGACAGGTGAATTCTGTATCTATTGCTCTATGAATTGCTCACGACAACCTGCTGAATTTCTGTTCTTGGACAGAATTTTAGTTGGGCTTGGTAGGCTTAGCCTTATGAAGCATGTTGTATCAGGTTTATTTTTATTAAAACAAATTGAACCTATCTTTTGCCAAAAGTTCCTCAATAGCAATTTATTTAAAAGAGAAATTTTGAAGTGGAAAATTTTCCCTAAATGGAAAAGAAAACACATTATCTGAGCAACTCAGGGGATTCCATGTACCCCAGACTCTGCAGAGTTGCATCAAGAGAAATCCAGTCTAGCAGTCAGAAGTGATTGAGAGGAAATTCCAGTCTTTACCTGCATCTTTCAGAGAATGGTGAAGAGATACATTTCCACCACAGATTCACCTCAAATATTTCTTATGTAGCAATATTCTCCTTTGGCTTCCCAGGTGGCTCAGTGGTAAAGAACTCATCTGTCAATGCAGGAGGCATAGGTTCAATCCCCGGGTTGGGAAGATCCCCTGGAGAAGAAAATGCCAACAAATTTCAGTATTCTTGCCTGGGAAATCCCACGGACAGAGGAGGCTGGCAGGCTACAGTCCATGGGGTTGCAAAAAAGAGTTAGACACAACTAAAATTACTAAACAATATTCTTTTTTAGAGCCTCTGCTCAGCTAAATGCCCCCAAGTGTTTTCAACCTTAGTATTGTTGCTATTTTGATTTCCTTTCTTCTAGTTCTCAACCTTTCTCTAACTATTGTCTCAAATCTGCATCTGAAGGGTGAGGAGGGGAAGGCTGAGTGGGCAAAGACAAACTGTCTTTAGTAGGTGAGGAAGATGTTGAATGGAAGGGTGAAAACACCCATATTTTATAATAATCAACTGTACCCCTGTCACAAAGCTCATTTTACCTTAATAGCTTTAATGTTCTCACATATTTGTGGATTGTTCTTAGGTTTGTGAGGGGATACACCACCCTTCCTAATTAGATAATTAGAGGAAAAAGAAGGAGGCATCTTACTTAAAAAGATTCGTGCAGAAACAGCTGAAATCAAGGAGGGAGACTGAATTTCCAAAATTGAAATGAATTCTCAATCTTTACTATTAGCTGCATACTCTAAGACCATTTTATCACTACTTTTTTTTTTTTTAAGATATATATATTCTCTATAAAAAATCTCAATGAGTCCTGTATGAGGCCTTTGGTTCTTCTGGGCAATTTGCAGCTGATGGAGACAACTGGATTTCTTTGCAGTCAGTCCTCTGTTCTGTATTCATTAGGTCAAAGGGAGTGTGATAAATGTGATGAAGACTACTGGTCCAATGCACAAAAGAGTGAGTGTGTGCTGAAAGAAGTGGAGTTCCTTGCTTATGATGAGGCCCTGGGATTCATGCTTGTCATCTCTCCATCTTTGGGGCACTTGCGGTCTTGGCAGTCACAACTGTGTATGTGATACACAGACATACTCTGCTGGTGATGGCTAACGGCCAGGAGTTGAGCTTTCTTATTCAGGTTTCTCTTGTCATCACACTGCTGTCTTCCACGCTCTTCATTGGCAATCCCTACAACTGGTCTTGCATGGCCTGTCAGATCACTCTGACACTGCAGTTTTCTCTCTGCCTGTCTTGCAATCTTGGTAAGAATATTTCACTGTTTTCAGCCTACAGAATTTCCAAATCCAAAACTCCACTTATATCCATCTACCCTCTTTATCAGAAAATCATTGTGCTAACCTCTGTTCTAGTTGAAATTGGCGTATGTATGGACTTCCCTGGTGCTCTGATGGTTAAGCGTCTGTCTACAATGCGGGAGACCCAGGTTCAATCCCTGGGTTGGGAAGATACCCAGGAGAAGGAAATGGCAATCCACTCCAGTACTACTGCCTGGAAAATTCCATGGACAGAGGAGCCTGGTAGGCTACAGTCCATGGGGTCGCAAAGAATTGGACACGACTGAGCGACTTCACTCACTTCACTCATAGCCTGTTTAGTATTGAACCCCCCAAGGGTATACAAGAACATGGAACCTCAAAATATAAAGATTATTCTGGAATGTAATGAAGGTTCTATAGAATTTTCATGCTGTGTATTTGGGATGGATGTCTTCTGGCCTTACTGTGCTTTCTCACAACCTTTGTGGCATGTCAGTTGCCACAAGATAATTACTATGAAGGAAAATGCATCGCCTTTGGAATGCTGGTCGTTTTTATCATCTGGATCTCTTTTGTCCCTGCTTACTTGAGCACCAAAGGCAAATTTAAAGTAGCTGTGGAAATATTTGCAATCTTGGCATCCAGCTATGGTTTATTGGGTTGTACATTTGCTCCCAAGTGCTTCATTATTTTGCTGAGGCCAAAGAGGAACATGGATGAAATTGTTGGCGGAAGTGTCCCTGCTCTCCATAAGAGCATCCAGCTGACTTCAGCCTCCTCTGTGAGAAGCAAAGCCAACAATACCACGGTGTCAACTGTTCTGGATGACTAGACTCATGGGTTGCAGGTGTCGCTCAGAGTGGCAATGGTGACATGGTTCAACATTCCCTTTTCAGGTGGCTCCCATAGCAGCCACCTAATGTTCTGGGTAACTCTGAGGATTTGGGTTCTGGTAGTGTAATCAAAGCATGGCTTGTGAAATCTCATATTATTTGAATTAGAATAACTGTTATTATGGAAATGTAACCACTTCATTAAAATATTTCATAATACTTTGGCATAAGGAGTATATCTAGAGAATATAATAGGCACAAGTAACCTAACATGGTAGAAGGAAATATTTGGGACTTGAATATGTTTTTTTCATCATGGACTTCTGATCTAGAAATTTACATTAGACTAAATCACCATGTGGGGACCCAAAGAGACATCTTGTTCTATATCCTGTTAATGCCTCTATGGAATAGATAGCTTTGCACTGACTGAGGTGAGAACTACATATAGCTCATAAACTTTCCCTTGGAGCAGAGCATTTGGTAAGAGAATTTGTTTCAAAGGACTCTGTGGCATGCAGAGAATATTGAAGGAACTGAGATGTGAACAAAACTCAGCTCCTTCTTGAAATTCATAATGAGAATCGACAAGTTCCTCCCAGAGAGAAGGCAACCTACTCTAGACTTTCCTGAATAATAAGTAATAAAGTATTTGAGTTTCAAAACAGTCTTCTTAAAAAAAAATGAAGGGAATTAAGTGTCACAAAGCAATCAATAAGTTGATTATGTAGTGAATACCTGGATGGCAGAAAAGCAAATGTTTATCTAGAGCAGGTATTAGAATGAAAGATTTTTTAGGATAAATTAAGTGATAGATATTTGCCCTCTGATTATCTGGAGTTAACTGGAGTGTTATAAAAATATAAAAATATTTTCAACCTTCTTTCAGATATGAACTTTTATAATGATCTATATATATATTTATGTGCATATGAATTGTGTATAGAAAAACAGAATTTGTAGAAATGCTGATATACCAAATACCCATGTGCATCCTTAACTCTAGGTAATCAAGAGGATCATAGAGAACTCTCTTTCCAAGAGAAGTTAAAAATACTTGTGAATATCAGTCAACCAAAGTGGGCAGAGATTCATGCAGGCTTGTGGGAGCAGAAAATGAAACCATGATGACTAGTTTAGCAGAATAAATCTGTCAGGAATTAATTTGTTGATTCTTAAAGAATCGGCCAGATGAAAAGGGGTTGAGCTTCCTGTATTTTAAACAAAGTTTACTGCAAGGCCCATCAAAATGAGATCATTTGTTGAAGGGATAATGGTATCCTAAACTTTCTGGGATAGCATCTATTTACCCATCCATCTATCAAAACTTTTACAGTGCTTTTTTTGCATCACAGCTCTAGGATTCTTAGAGAGGAGGCTATATTACACATGAAGAGTGCAGAAGTTGCTATCTTTGCCTGTTCACACAACCCAAGAATGGACTTTGAAAAAGGGAGGATAGTTTGTCAAGGTATCAAACAATAGGAAAATGAGAATATGAGTCAGATTTTTTTTTTCAGTTATACATGTAATGGGTATTTTAAATGATTCATTCTAAATGACTGCAAAAAAGCTGAAAAGTGGCTCAAGTCTGGTGACTTCTTGTATAAAAATATATTTCAACCTCAGAGTAATGTATTTTTCTGTGATGTTGATTATTGAACATATGGAATCTAAAAAGATGATTCCAGAAGTCCATCTGGACAATATCAAAGTCTCCATTATCTCCTTTAATATCACACAACTCAGCAGTATATCTCTTATTGAACTTGTGTTCTTTGCAATTATTTATTTTTTCTGATCAGCAGTGAGTTTGGGAAACTAGAGAAAATAAATATTATTAGAAACAAAATAACAACTGAACTTGCCTGTTTAGTGTTTACTCATACAACCTTACAATTTTAAGATGAAACTTTCATCTAAAAGGTCTAAAAGGTCTGAAGTCATCACTTGTTGCTTTGGTACACATGTGTTGTTATAGAAACTGGCTTAAGGCAGATAAATTGAATAATATGTGATTGTCAAAGAATGATGATCTAATTTTAATTATTGATTTTTTGTAATTAATTTCTATCAAATGTTAAAACATTTCTCATAACATTCCAAGATAATGTCTCTGAATGAATGTATTGTTTAAGTTATCTCTTGTGAAAAGAATGACCAGATTCTTTACCAGCACATGTTGCCTTATAAAAGAATCTCATGTAGAAGTCACCAGAGATGAACCCTGCTGTGGGTGAGCATTTGCTGGTAACCACATGCTGGGCCTTAGGGAGCAGCTCAGAATTAATTTTAGAGAGTTGCATCAAAATAATGTGGTTGCTGGCTTAGGGAAGAGCATAAAGACTAATTGCTTGAAAAAAAAAATTGCAAACCAACACTACTCAAGGCTGACCTAGACATGTGCAGGTTTGAAGTCTTTTGAAAAAAAAAGTTTGTCAGAGCTGCTCAGATCCACAGTATAAGAGTAACTCTTTTGGGTTAAGGCAAAGAAAATTCTTGATGAAAAGTGAACATGTTATTGAAAAAGGAAAGATACTACAACTGGATTAGTCACTTTATAATATGGCTCTGATCTCATTATCTCCCGACTTATCAGCTCCCAGTGGCTCTCCACTGTATTGCATGAGTCCAACTGCTTTAGCCTGGCATTCAAGATCCTACAAACTGTTTTCTATCTTTCTATCTTTTTCTGTCTTTGTCACCTGCCACCTTCCTGCCCACATCCTTATAGCACAATCCAGCTGGACTCCTACAATCCCTAGAACAACCTACCTTCTAATTTTCTGATTTCATGTTGCTTATACAATTCCCCTTTTCCTCTAATGCTCTAATTATACTTCAGTCATCCATCCATCCATCCATCCATTCATCCATCCATCCCTGAAGGCTTGGTGTGCACCAGATTCAGAGTTAGACACTGAAAATGTACAAAGACAAAGCATTGTACAAGTACTTACCATCATTTGAGATGATAGATTATAAATTAACAACTATCCAATCATTTGTTAAAGCTTTGATTGTGGGAGCATAAACAGAAACAGTGCATGAGTCAGGGTCAAGAAAAGTTTCCTGGGTAAGGTGACATTTTAAAAAATTCCTAAAAAAACAATTCCTGAAGGACAAGAAGAAATTAGCCATACGAAAGAAAGATGAACTAACGTATGCATTCTACTTAGCCTCGTGCTTGGAGCCTGCAGGATACATACCAACTTTCCTTTCCTTTTCCCTCAAGTCCTGTAGGACTTATTCTGTGCCTCTTCTATGTCACTGGCCCTTTCTGCCTATAGAGATACAACAGAGAAGCAGATAACCATAGAGTATCTTTTGAATATACCTGTTACTTAACTGGTATCCAGTGATTTTATTTTTTTTAAAATAAGTGTATGAATGAATGAAATTGTCAAGATAGGTAACCGCTCACCTTGGGGCAGTGTTTCAATGTAAGTTAGGGCCTTGAGCACAGAAAGGTGCCAAAGGCAGAAAGGGCCTGTTGGGGGTAACACAGTGTGTTTCCAAGATAGCAGGGGCCATTTGGAGAGCAAGAGGCACTTGGATTTGGGAAGGGAGAGGGAACAGAGGACTGAAAGGAAGGGGGTGAGTTTAAATGGGAGTGGAGAGTCTTAAAAAGAATTTTTCTATAGTATTCATTTGACAGTTGTCCCATGGTATTTTCTCCTTCTTTTAGTCTCATTTTTGAAGAATAAATCCAGTATTTTATCCTCCCTCATAATTTCTTCCCCTTTGAGCTGTCATTGTAAAAAGCAGTAGTTTGGAACGTCTAAAGATAGTAATTATTTGTAATCTCAAGGTAGAATTGCTTACAATTTATGTAAAAAAAATCTATAGTTTTAGAAGATTGTTATACATTTCGCCTGATAGTTTTGGAAAACAATTTAGGTATAAAAGACATAATGTGAGAATAAAAATAGATCATCCATATTAGTTAGGGTAGGTTAACTACTGGAACAAACAACCCCTAAATCTTAGAGGTTTAGCAGATTAACACTTAATATACACTAAGCTTAATGTATGGGTTATTAGTCAGACTTCTCTCCTTGATGGCCACCTTCCAGACAATGTCTCAGGAATGCTGCTGGATAACCAGATCTATTCTCTGTCTTCCCCTCTCTGCTCTGTGCCCCTATAGACTGGATCACATTGACGCCCTCACTCTATGGCTTCCAAGTAGATTTCGCTGATGAGAAGCCCCAATGGGAGACTGCAGAATGAGAGGAGAAGTCAGGGTCTTTGTTGTTTCAACCATGGCTCATCCTCTCCCATGACTACAGCTAGCACGAGATGCTGTGTGTCCTTCTTTCTGACCTGAGTGTAAGAACAATGCCCCATTGTTCCTAGTCTTGGGTGCTTCATCACCCTTTGTTTGCCCACTCATATCAACAGCTTTTCTTTAAACTCTGTTCCTTCTGAATATATCAGCTGCTTCCTGCTGGGATCCTGACGCATACAGGGACCCAAATTTCTTTCATCTTATGCTGCTATCTTCAGTGCAGGCTTTGCAGGCTCCAAATCATGGATGAATGTAAATAGGCCGTGGGAAGATCTGATAGCACCTAGTCTGGTGTGTAGGCCTTGTGAACACTTGAAATATTAAACAATAGTACAACTCAAGGACAAAGCTTCCACTGAGGAGAAAACACTAGGAATAGGACCCAAACTGATCAGAACAAGGACAAGAGGGGCAAAGCAATAAAGGGTTCAGTCCGACTGATCAAAGTAAACCTTACTAATTTAGAACTTTGTCATACTGAGACATATGATAGAGCTGGCCTTAGGTCTAAAGGTTTTAGATGCTTTGGGATAATGATTATAGTCAGTTATTTTTGCTACAAGTGAAGCAATGTCAAAGATAATCTCAAATTATTCATTACCTATTACTGTCATATGGCTAATCATATCACTAAATGTTCAAGGACTATTTAGTATGTTTGTTGCAAAATGGTGTGTGATGTGACTGCCCATATTCCCATCAATGCACCATCACTCAGGACCTTGGAGTGCCTCAAGGATATGCTTTTGAAGTTTGGAACACATTATTTTGAATATCCTTAATCCTGAAGAATCTACTTTTTCAAAAGTAGATTAGATTTTTTTACATATTTATTATTAAACACTGAAAGGAAAATATAAAAGAAAGACAGAAGGTATATGTAAGACTGAATGAACTAAGAAATGGGGTAAAGGAAAATGAAAATGACATGCTAATTACTACTTTGGTAAACTATTTGTACTATCTACTAAAGCTGAACATATAACTACCCTAAGACCCAGAAAATTTACTCCCAGGAATATACTAACCAAAGTATATCTTTACTCTCACCAAAAAGATGAAGTGGGTAATTTTGACTACTCAAGCAAGAAACTACCCAAATGCCCATCAACAGTAGAATGGATAAATAAATTGAGATGTACTGACATAACACAAGAAATACTGTATAGAAATAAGAATAAATGGACTACTTTGTGGGAAAAAGACTGCAGGGGGATAAGCTTGAGAGCTGGGAGACCATTTTAGAAGTGATTACTGTCATCTAGGCGAGAGATCATGATGGCTTGGACCAAGAGCAGGGCTCTCAGCAGTTTGTGGCTAATCAGACAGTGTTACATCAGATTTCCTGATATAATTTAGACATTTGAGAGTTACACATTTGAAGTGCGTGTTCAAAAGAAAAGGAGACACATTAGAAAGCTACCATTTAAACACCTAGCATCACTTCCTAAAGCAATCCCATTATTTTGTGGCTTTTACTGCCTTTTGAAATTCTGTTTAATAAGGGACTCATTTAAGCTGATAAAGCCACCTGGGTAGAAAATGACTTTTTGGAGCTCTTTAGTAATTAAAATATTGAATGAAAGATTTCCTGCTTCTTTCCCATGTTAAAGTTTAAATCTTTGCATATAAACACAGATCTTTTTTCCTTTCTATCTTTATTATGTATAATAGTACTTTTACAAGTGCTGCTAGAGAAGAGCACATGTTCTGGGTGGTACCAAGAGAATGAAAATGGATGTGGGATGCAGATACTGTTTGTGTTCTCTGAAAAATGGTGGGCTAACAGAGAAACCTGGGCTTCCATAGTCGCTTAGTGGTGGTAAAGAGTTCCTCTGCTAATGCAGGAGATGCAGATTTAATCCCTGGGTTGGGAAGATCCCATGAAGAAGGAAATTGAAACCCACACCAGTATTCTTGCCTGGGAAATTCCATGGACAGAGGAGCCTAGTAGGCTACAGCCCATGGGGTTGTGAAAGAATTGGGCGTGACTTAGGGACTTCCCTTGTGGTTCAGCTGATAAAGAATCCACCTGCAGTGCAGGAGACCTGGGTTTGATCCCTGGATTGGGAAGATCCCCTGGAGAAGGGAAAGGCTACCCACTCCAATATTCTGGCCTGGAGAATTCCATGGACTGTATAGTGCATGGGATTGCAAAGAGTCGGACATGACTGAACAACTTTCACTTTCACTTTAGGGAACACCAACAACAATAATACAGAAACCACCACTTGATGCAAATGATGTATGAAACAAAAAGAAAATCTCTCTGAGTCACTTATAAATCTGATGACCTGCAAAGAATTTAGAGTTACAGTCTAAACAGCAAATGCCTGTTTTCCTCCTCACAAAGACATCAAAGTTAAATTCTACCCTTCGCTTTGAAGCTTCTCTTCATAATGCCCTGCTTTTTGTGGGGGCTGTATATATTGATTTATATGTAAAGCATAAGGGTTTCTAAGGCCGGGCACGAATTATTTATGACATTCTTACAGGTGGGGTTTTATGGCCTTGCTTTATCAATTTCACTTTTTTTTTTTAATTTATTTATTTTTAAATTTAACTTTACAATACTCTATTGGGTTTGCCATACANAAGCCCAGAATCTAGGGAACGGCAGTTTGGGTGGTGGAAAGCTAGCTGGTCCTCACGGATGGAGCTCAGCACTCCCACAGGCTTGTGGCCAGGGTTGGGGGGCGGCTTAGGGGTCTGAACCTGAGAGGGAGGGGTTGCCCTTTTCTCAGGGTGGGGCCTTGTTGCTGGCGTGTCTCTGGGAAGCTGTTCCTGGTAGCCTGGTTTTATCAGAATCCAGAAGGTGACTCTGGGCTACTCCATGAGACAGGACAGCCGCTGGGGGTGCAGCTAAGCTCTCGGGCTGAGGCCGGCAGTGGTCTGGTTGCACCTGGAGCGAGACTAGGGCCCGGGCCCGGGGAGCTGGGGTTAGTGGAAATGGCCCCACAGGTCCCCAGCACACAGCTGGGGGGCCGGAGTCATCAGCGTCGTGATGGTGGCAGCAGCTCCTGCCTTGAGGGGATGCGGGGACAGGCATTCCGGACTGACAGTGGGTGATGGTGCCACGATGCGCCCCCCTGTTGCCAGCCCTGCCCACACACAGGGCCTTGGGGATGAAATTTTCCACATCGTTTGGTACGTTTGCCTCAAAAATAGAATTTCCAACTTGGGACAAAAAAATAATAATAATAATAAAATAAAATATTTATTTATTTGTCTGCCCCGGGTCTTAGCTGCAGCATGAAGGATTTTTAGTTGCAGCATATAGGACCTAGTTCCCTCCTGACCAGGGATCAAACCCGGACCCCTTGGATTGGGAATGCAGAGTCTTACCCTCCGGACCACCAGGGAAGTCCAAAGTGATAAGTTTTATATTATATATATTTGACCACAATGCAAAAAATTTAATTGAATACATGCTAGAGTAATCAGCACAAGGGTTCTCTGTTGACTATATTTTCTGGCAAAGTTAGAATTAAGCAGAAAAACTTTGTTTCACCTCTTGCTGAAAATCTTTTTTAAACCTATGACCTCACTTTCCTCCTTAAAGACCCTGAGTGGCTGAGTACTTTCAGCTAAACACCAGTGATCTCTGCACAAGCCAGCAATAAATAATAAGCTGGCAGTATGCCTGTGAGTTGGGCTTCACTGGGCTGCATAGTGTTCCATAATACTTTAATTCGCTGCCAACTTTTAAAATTAAAAAAAGGAACTAATAAAAATCTAGATACTCAACTCTTCTTAAAAATCAGAAGAGCCAATGACCCTGGGCTCACAGTCATGCATGGTCACAATGAACTGAAACTAAGAGCCAGTAAGTAAGTAAGTAAGTAAGTAAAGTCACTCAGTCGTGTCCGACTCTTTGTGACCCTGTGGACTGCAACCCACTAGGCTCCTTAGTTCATGGGATTCTCCAGGCAAGAATACTGGAGTGGGTTGTCATTTCCTTCTCCAGGGGATCTTCCCGACCCAGGGATTGAACCCAGGTCTCCCGCATTGGAGGCAGACGTTTTAACCTCTGAGCCAGTAGCTGCCCTATTAAAAACACAGTACCCTAGCAAATTTACCTACTTCTCTCCTATTTTACTTGCCTGGCCCTGCAGGCATTTTAAAGAGTTGTCAACCTCTTTAATAAGAAGGGGTCAAAATTAGAAATAAAGAAGTTACTCTATAAAGTTACCAGGAATACAGTAACCCCAGGATACCTGCTTTTAACTCCCTATTTTTCATTCATTCAAATGATAGGGGTGGAATATATTACATTTAAGGTATACTGAGAAAGGTTAGTAAAAATTTTTTACTTTTTATAAAGTGACATTTTATAAATGTGATAGTGAATTTACTTTCATACTTGTATCTTAGGATAATAATAAATTGAGAGAACAAAACTGGCTCTTAAGACTTTTTACAGGATCACAAAATCAATTCAAATCTATTTGAAAAACAAGTCATCAAAAGAGACTACTTCTCCACTCAGAAGTGAGTTGTCACAGCAGATAGCTGGGGAGAAGATATAACAAGTACACATAATTTATGTACCTTGGTATTGTGTAGATGTATTTGGGAACTGTAGATGAGAGAGCATATTGGACTTGGGGTGGCAAGTGCCTCCTGCCACTTCCTAGCCATGGGACATTTGACAGCTGAATGAAAATAATATTACTCATTTTGAGAAACAGATAAGGAGACAGAGCATGTGACGATGTTTGTAGGCTATAATGAAGTATTCAAATGCAAGTTTTTACTTGCCTGCAGTGCTCAGTATATCTTAGTTCATATCAGCTCAATACTACTCAAAGTAGGGTTGATGAACTGACACTGGCCCATGAACTCCTTGCCTACAATAAAATAAATACCAAACTTGACTGAGTAAACATTTGGAAAGAGCAATGTGTATATAATCCAAGCCTGTGATCAGTGACTCCTCTGACCATGGTACAGACTAGTCAGTATTAGTGAACTCGTAAAATGAGGTGCAGGTGACATGAGCTATATACAGGTAAGGAGAAGTAGAACCATTTAAGGTTAGTTTGTCAATGGAAACCCCAAGGTATATAAAAATCTGAAAATGTAAGCACTTTTAGGAACTTACTTTTACAATTAATTCAACTGTTGCTTAAGCCTTTTAAAAAATATGGTGGCTAAAGGAGCTTTACTGGATAGTTTTGCCAAAAACAAAACCCAAACATACTTTTCCTGAATGTAGCAACAGTAGTTAACCAAATGATGACAATACGAGTGACTCCAAAGAAAGAAAGGTTAAAAGAGCTTGTACTTTTATTCAGAGTATGATCCCTTGGTTTTGTAGCCATGAGTGATAGTCAAGTGCTAAAACCATAGTCTCACTTGTAGAAAGGTATGGCTAATGAAGCAACAAGACCACCTAAACTCCTAAACTTAAATGATAAATTTTTGCATAAAAAGAAAAGTTTAAAGCCAAAAATGTTTGGAAGAAAAAATACTGGATTAAAAAGTTGACAAAAATTTAATATTTCTTTAACAAACATCTGTTTTTTGAATGTGTCTCATAATAATGGCACTTCAAGTTGCTAAAACTAACAAACCATATACAGTTCACATTAGTCAAAGACGTTAGTGAAAGACCAAATCAAAAAAATTTGAGAGAACAGCATTGAAACATGTATATTACCATATGTGAACTAGATGACTAGTCCAGGTTCGATGCATGAAACAGGGCCCTCAAAGCTGGTGCACTGGGACAACCCAGAGGGATGGGATGGGGAGGGAGGTGGGAGAGGGGTTCGGGACGGGAGGACACAGGTTCACCCATGCCTGATTCATGTCAATGTATGGCAAAAACCACCACAATGTTGTAAAGCAATTAGACTCCAATTAAAATAAATAAATTAATTTTTTTTAAAGAAATTGTAACTCACCTTAACAAAAAAANAGAGGGGTTCGGGACGGGAGGACACAGGTTCACCCATGCCTGATTCATGTCAATGTATGGCAAAAACCACCACAATGTTGTAAAGCAATTAGACTCCAATTAAAATAAATAAATTAATTTTTTTTAAAGAAATTGTAACTCACCTTAACAAAAAAAAAAAAGATTTGCTTCAAATTGATGAATCTAGAACAAAAAATGTAGCTCAGGTACCACTTTTTATAATAGTTCTATAATTGATGTTTTCAGAAATGGTTAATGATATGAATGACTAACTTAATAAAGCTAGGAAAGTATTTTTCATTGCAAATTGATATGCACAGACATAGTTAATACATAAAGTTATTAAAACAAAACACAGACACAATGTATACATTATCTCCTACAAGTAACATTATGAGCAATCCATCCGGGATTTTTCAATCAAAATCTTTAATGACAACAAATGTGTACATTCAGATACAAATGAACTTATTTACAAAAACAGAAACAGATTCAGAGACATAGAAAACAAATTTATGGTGACCAAAAGGAAAGATGGGGGAGTGATACATTAGGAGTTTGGAATTTACAGATAAAAATTAAGCTAAAACAGATAAAAAACAAAGTCCTACTGTATAGCACAGGAAACTATATTCAATAGCCTGTAATAAAGAATAATGAAAAAGGATATGAAGAAGAACATATATATAGTATGTGTGTGTGTATATATAAATGTAGATAGATACATAGAGACAGAGATGTAAAACTGAATCACTTTGCTGTACATCAGAAACTAACACACCACTATTAATTATATATCAATAAAAATTTCTTAAAAACATGTGCACAGGAAATTCCCCAGTAGTCCAGTGGTAAGAACTCTGTGCTTCCACTGCTGGTGACACGGGTTCTGTCCCTGGTCAGAGAACTAAGGTCCACATGGCACGGCATGGCCTCAATAAATACCAAGTACATTCAAAGTATTCACATAGGCACTTAATATCAGAATCATTATTTTCCTCATAACTTTGTTTAGTTATGACTGCAGAAGACAGAAAGTTGAGTGTGCAGCAATTTCAATACTAACCACCTGTATATACACATCCAGTGAGTGTGTACAATTATTGTATCTTTTTTTCTTATATATGATGTCATATACACATCTCAGGAAGTAAAATCACAGAGTGTGGAGATTCGATGAAAGAGGAAAAGAGCTAAGAATGATTTCCAAGTTTTTGACTTAATCAAATGAAAAGATGGTAGAGGCATTTACTGACATTTTAAAGAACTAGGATTAGGGAGAAAAATGTTTGTTTTTTGACATGTGTTTAAGATATACTTATATCAAAATAAATGTATTCAAAGTAGATATGATTTTTCTTAGTCAAGAAAGAAATAGAAACTTGAGGAGTGTTCAGAATTTCAATGTTTCACAGCTCACTTCTAAATTATTTTTATGTAATTGAAAGAGCTGGAATTCACATATCCTGTATTTTACCACCATTGAATTCATATATCCCATGTTTTACTACCAAATATGCTACAAACTTGGAGAAGGAAATGGCAACCTACTCTAGTATTCTTGCCTGGAGAATTCCATGGATGGGCTACTGTCCATGGAGTCACAAAGAGTCAGGCACAACTGAGCGACTAACACATATGCTACAAACTAGCTGTATAAATAGAGATACCAACAAACTTTTCTTAGCTTCCATTTCCTCATGGAGACAGAAATTTTATCCCATTCATAGAGCACATGATGCAACTATGAACATTTTGAAAATGGAAAAGGCAAATCAATATCTGGAGTTACTATTGTCTCTTATGCTTTTGGATAACAAATTAAACAAGCCATTTATTTTCTTTGTTTCCATAAAAATATCACTCCTAAAATTGAAGCAGGCAAGTTTAGGAGAATTTTTCATTTTTAAAACAAAGTTTTTAAAGAGAAATTCTATTTCAGTTATTTGTACAGGAGGCAGTATCAATTTTAGAAATCCAATGAAGCATAGAATTTAAATGAAAAGAATAAATTCTCCTAATTTCATATTTTATGAAAGTTCTTTACTTTTTAAGAATTAAATCACTTGTAGATTTTCTGTTACTATTTTGCAAGATGTTGGAAGCCTTTATATATTAAATATATAAAGGCTATCATCATTAAAGAAAATACTTTGTAACCCTCAAACAAGAATAGCATTAGTGTTACTGCATGTGCTTTTAAGTCAGAAGGTCTGGGATGTAATTCTGTCTCCACTGAAAAGCTGCTTGAATTTACACACATTATTACTTTTTATTTGGGGGGGGGGGGCTTTCATCCTCAGCTTGCAGGTTCTTTGTTTCCTGAATAGGGATTGAACCCACGCCCCCTGATATGGAAACACAAAATCCTAACCACTGGACCACTAGGGAATTCCCCTAGACATATTAATGAACCCTAGTTTCCAATTAGTAAAATGTAAACATTAATAGTATCATCCTAAGGGAATCATTCAGTTCAGTTCAGTTCAGTTCAATTCAGTCGCTCAGTCGTGTCCGACTCTTTGCGACCCCATGAACAGCAGCACGCCAGGCCTCCCTGTTCATCATCATCTCTCGGAATTCACTCAGACTCATGTCCATCCAGTCCGTGATGCCATCCAGCCATCTCATCCTCTGTCGTCCCCTTCTCCTCCTGCCCCNCCAGACTCATCAAGAAACAAAGAGAAAAAAATCAAATCAATAAAATTAGAAATCAAAATGGAGAGATCAATTTCACTTTAAATGTCAGTCTTCCCACAGTGCTAAGCAGACTGACAGAGTGCTAACATGCTTAGGTAGAACTTTGATTGCAGAGATAAAGACAGCAGGACTTATTTTGGTTCCTTAGTCTCTCGAAACTGGGTGGAAAGAGCAGAGCAAACTGAGTAAACACAAAGAGTTTATAATAATATGGCTTGCAATCACTAGTACCCATTCCTGCTGTTTAAACCTAGGTAAGTTGCCTTTCTTCTCTAAGCACAAGCCCTGACACATAGTGAACACTCAGTGACTGTTAGCTGGTGTCTAACTTTGTTTAGACTATAATAGCAAAACACCATAGGCTGGATGACTTATAAACAAGAACCAGGTATGTTCTGGTTCTGGAACCTGGGGAATCCAAGTTCTTGGCAGTGACAGACCGGGTGTATGGTAAGGGCCTGCTTCTGCCTGATGGGCGAGATCTCTCTGGAGCTCGTTTATAAGGGCACTAATCCCATTCGTGAAGGCTCTACCCTAATGACCTGTCACCTGCCAAAAACCCCACTTCTTTGTACCATCACCTTCTGTTCAGCTCAGTTCAGTCACTCAGTCATGTCCGACTCTGCAACCCCATGAATCGCAGCATGCCAGGCCTCCCTGTTCATCACCATCTCCCAGAGTTCACTCAGACTCACGTCCATCGAGTCCATGATGCCATCCAGCCATCTCATC
>SJYV01035162.1:0-10535 GCA_006410875.1 Neotragus pygmaeus | reverse complement strand
AAAAAAAAAAAAAAAAAGGGGGCGGGCATGAAATGGGAAGCTGTGAGTAAGCTGGAAACAGGCGAAACTCAGGTAAAAGCGGTGGACTTAGGAGATAGGATGCAAGGGTCAACAGTGTCTGTTGGACTCAGTTTTTTGGTATTGTTTTGTTTTGCTTGTTTGTTTTTAAATTTTTCAAATACTTACACTCTGCTTGAAAGTGTCAGTCATTCATTCACGTCTGAATTTTTGCAACCCCATAGACTGTAGCCCACCAGTCTCCTCTGACCATAGCATTTTCCAGGCAAGAATACTGGAGTGGGTTGCCATTCTCTTCTCCAGGGGATCTTCCTGACCCATAAATCAAACCTGGGTCTCCCACATTGAAGGCAGATTCTTTACCACGTGAGCTACCAGGGAAGCCCAAGAATACTGGAGCAGGTACCTTATCCCTTCTCCAAGGAAACTCTCCAACTCAGGAATTAAACCAGGGTCTCCTGCAATGCAGGCAGATTCTTTACCAGCTGAGCTACCAGTGAGGCCCATATAGAAACGTATATTCACTGTAAAACACATTGTTAGAATAAACTAACTTTTGTGGCCTATAGTTTCAGGTATTCAAAGACTTTTTATCAGGTAGAATATTCCTAGGCTCACAGGTTATCTGCCAAATGTTGATGAAGAGATAGTCCTGAAGATCTTTAGAATGTGCGGTGTGTGGACAACCTAGGTATACTGCATTGACCCTTTAGTGCATACCTCCTAAGACACTTATGACCTTTTCATACCATTGATAACTTGCTAACCAAGGTTAAGTTAACTAGCAACAACAAAGAACTCCAAATTTGAGTCAAAGACCAGTCTTCCTGATATATCTTTCCTTTGCACCTTTTTAAAAAATACTTTGTTTGATGTAGACCAGTTTTAGTCTTTATTGGATTTGTTACAAAATTGCTTCTGTTTTATGTTTGGGTTTTTGGCCACAAGTCATGTGGGATCTCAGCTCCCAGACCAGGGATAGAACCCACACTCCAGGCTTTGGAAGATGAAATATTAACCACTGGACTTCATTTGTAACTTGCAACTTAAATGTGGTCTGTGAACCAGCAGTAGTGGCTTTTAGGAGGAGCTTGCCAGAAAAGCAGAATTTCAGGCCACCTTACAGAACTTACCAAAGCAGAATATGCTTTTGAACAAGATCCAGGTTAATATACCTAAGTTGAGATTTGAGAAACAAAGTCCTAGCAGGCCTATTTGTTAAGCTACTGTGAGTTACATTGCAGTAGCTTGCTGATAATGTTATCTTAAGCAAATTGTTTATCTCTCTGATCACATTATCTCATCTAAAACGTATGTATATTTTACACACACCCAGACTCACAGGTACACACATACACATATTACATATATGTGTAATATATATGTATAGGAATCTTGCAGAGACATGTCAAAGATCAATTTTAACATATATGTAAAGTATCTTGAACAATGATTGATTCTTTCGTGGTAGATATGTTAATAACGATCATGATGGCACCTATGAATACAGACAGTGGAAGGAGGATATAGGAATACAGAAATTACTGCTGTGAAAGNTAGAAGGTGAAGGATAGGGAAGTGCACTGCAGTCCATGCCGTAGCAAAGAGTTGGACATGACTGAGTGACTGAAATGACTGAATGAAGAGCCAGTCCCCTGCAGAACTGAGGACGACTGTGTGAATAATGTGGCAGCTCACAGTATGCTGCATTTCCTTTTATCTTCTGATTTTTAAAAAAAGGACAATTTTGTGTTTTGTTTTCAGAAGAATAAAGGACAATATTCAGTAACAAATGTTTCTTGACCCCCTGTAACGTGCAAGGCATTTTCTTTGATGTGAAATATAACTGAATAAGACTAAGCCTTGGATACTTGTAATGCACTGGATTTTATTATAGTATGCACATTTGAGATGCATACATGAAAATTTTTTATATTTTCATTGTAAAGAAACTATAGAGTTCAGTATGATCATCTCTGTTTACAGCAGAGGTAAAACAGATCATTATAGTAGATTGATTGAACTGTATAGAATGTCTGGAGATCTTGGTTCCTTTTTACCTCTTTCACTTATTAGCAGTTTTGTTTCATTGGACAATTTAATTTTATCCCTCTGGGCTTCAAATTCTTCATTAAGGAGGAAACTGAATTAAAATAAGATTCTATACATGTTTTTTTGTGCACGTGTAACTGTGAATAAATTTATTTGTAAGTATTGAGTATCTACTCCTTTTTAATCTGTAGGGACCAAACTTACCCTCTGGTCAGAAAGGAAGGACAAATAGGGCTTTATGCAAGCAGAGGAGAGTGTGTATATCTTTAAGAAGGACAGAGATGAAGAAAAGAAGGGCATGGAGAAAGGCTTCACGGAGGCAGTGCGACACCTGAGCTGGTCTTGAAGATAAGTTTTTGCCAAGTGTACAGAGAAGGGGAATATTTTAGATGCAGGAGATGATAGAGAGTACAGAGGCAGAGAAGCGAGCACTTCACATTTGTGAAACTGGAGTTTATTAGTAGTTGTTACGGTTCTTAGTAGTTAGCAGAGGTTTATGGAGGAGTGGTGGTAGCAAGCCATTAAGTATTGAGCTATATGGGAGCTGAATTGTGAAAAATAATGGCCTTTGAGTGAAAGACTGAGTAAACCATGGCAATTTTTTTTTAGCAGTGGAGGGAGGTGGCCCTGAAAGATAAAGTTAGTATGGATTCAGAGATAGCAGTTAGGAAACTGGCAGTTTAGTTGAGACATGATGAAACCTTAATTAAAATAATGGCAGTGGAGATGATATAGAGGGTTAAGAATAGGTCTCTAAAATGAATGAGCTTTGTAGGGTGTGACAGTATATGCAAAATTTAATACGTGAATGTATTTTCCTTTGGTCTATAAATTTCATCAGCTCATACAGGATGGCTTTTAGGGTAAATATACATTGTGGGGACAATTGGCAGGATGGTATTTTACAAACTATGAAGTTTAAATAATTTTAAGTTTTACTTTATTCTTATGACTAATGTATTTTTTCCTTCACTTTTTATAGTGGACAGGCCCAAATCTCAGCAAGTTCGAACCTCTAGCACAATAAGGCGAACCTCTTCCTTGGATACCATAACAGGACCTTATCTCACAGGACAGTGGCCACGGGATCCTCATGTTCATTACCCCTCATGCATGAAAGATAAAGCTACTCAGGTAAAATAAGCGAATCAGTTTCATTACCCTATAGTTCTTCTGTTTTCATCACAGTAAAAATGTAATTTAATCAGATTTTCCCAATTGTTAAATATATCAAAGAAAACGATATCTTTAATAAACTTTAAAAACTTTTATCACCTGGGTTTTTGAATTATTTAGTATTTGATAAGTAACACATCAGTCTGTATTAGTGATTTTTGAGGCTTACAGTTTTAAGAATTAACTTTCCTACAGAAATTAATATAATGACTAGTAACTATATTAGAAAATACAGGCATACTTCATTATGCTTCTCAGGTACTGCCTTTTTTTATACAAATTCAATGTTTTCGGCAGTCTTGAACAGAGCAAGGCTGTCAGCGTCAGTTTTTCCAACAGCATTTGCTCACTTCGTGTCTCTCTGTCAGATTCTGTCAATTCTTTCAATGTTTCAAACTTTTTTTATTATTATATGTGTTATGGTGATCCATCATCAGTAATTTTTATTGATACTGTTGCAAAAAGATTATGACTTGCTCAAGGTTCAGATGATGGTTAGCATTTTTTATCAAGTGTTTTTAATTACAGCATGTACATTGTTTTTTTAAGATGTAATCCTGTTGAACATTTAACAGATGATAGTAATAGAATACACTTAATGTTTGCGTGCACTTGAAAACCAAAAATTTTCTGTGACTTGCTTTATTGTGGTGGTCTGGAACTGAACCTGCAGTATCTCCAAGGTATGCTGGCATAAGTAATTTTTGAAGAATACCTATGCAGTTCTTGGAAATAATTTATAAAGTATTAATACATGGCTAAGGAAATTTATGTTAAAGGATTTTTTTCCTGTTTAAAACCAAAACTGAAATCCTCGAGAAAGAAAATTTTCTGTTTGTCACACTTTCCCATTTTTGGTCACACTTTCCCTATTTGTGGAAGATTTTTAAAGCTTTTGATTTGAAAAGTTTTCCTTCCATGGCAGGAAAATATCTGAAAACATCCTAATATATGGTTTCTGAATTCCTGACCATATCTGTATAGCATTGGTCAATCAGAATTATGAAGAATTACTAAGAGTATGAGAGATGGCTGTTGGCCTTAAGGAACTTACAGCATAGTTGGGAAGACAAGATGTGAATGGAAGAAAATTGGTAGTAGAAGACAGAGTATAATGAGGTATAGGGTGAAAGGAGCATTTAAATGTAGGGGAATTCAGAGGAATGGGGACATTGGCCTTGTGGAGGAGGGAAATAGAAGGATTAGAGTCTCATGTCCGAAGAATGAAGGAAAGGGGAGAAAATTTTGGATATGATCTATGAAAACCTTTTCAAGTTTTGTAATTTTCTCAGGCAAGCTTTCAGCCAGGGCATTAGCTTTTTTATCTCCATCCTCTCAGTTTGTCTGTGTAATACTTTAGGTCTCCCGCACCAAGTCTTCTGCTTTCCACTCTTGATGAGGAATAAAAGGCAGTTTGATGTAGTAGGCTCTGGGATGTGGGCCTGGACACTTAGACATGGTCATGGATAATTCAAAACTATCTTTCAGGAGGGGCTGGACTCAGAAGTGTGATAGAGTATAGGAATAGACTATAAAAAGAAAGAAGCTCAAGAGATCAAGGACTCAGTTTTTAGAAATGCACACAAGGGGAGGATAAAAAAATTAATGTATTCATCAAAGGGAAACTTGCTTTAAAAAAGAAAAGATTATTAACAGTATTAGGTACTATTGCGAGGTCATAGAACATAAGCACCAGATGTAGGGATTAGGGGCATATTGTCTTGGAGAGTGAAATACTGATAATAGGCTAAGAGGGGAGGATACTTGGGAGTTAAGAAGAGAGTGATATGGAGATAACAGAAAAAGGAGCTGGGTAAGTTTCTTAACCATATCTGTTTCTTTACCTGTGCGGTGGGATTAATGAAACCTAACTCGTGATAGTGTTGGATGACTAGAGTGAAAGTGAAGTAGCTCAGTCTTGTCTGACTGTTTGCGACCCCATGGACTGTAGACTGTCAGGGTCCTCTGTCCATGGGATTCTCCAGGCAAGTATATTGGAGTCGGGTTGCCATTTCCTTCTCCAGGAGATCTTCCCAACCCAGGGATCGAACCTGGGTCTCCTGCATTGCAGNTGAAGGGGGTTAATCAGAATTAGAAAAGGTTATGGAATCCACAGTCTTACTGAGAGACTTCCTTCCTCCATCTCTTAAGCCCTGTTTCTATACTCCTATAACTCTGGATACAAAGTCTCACAGTTGGCTAAAATCCAAGGAACTCTCTCATCTGGCCACCTCGCTTTCTATGTGCAGATCTGTTTGGGGCCAGACCATGGGAAAGACCTGATGAACCCTTCCTCAAACCTAGAATAACTGAGCTCACTGAAATACCCAAAGGCAGCCAGAGCAATTTGAGATTCCTACTTCTGCCCTATACCATTGTATTTCAGGCCAGAATTTGGGAAGCACTCCTCAATCTTAGAGTTAAGCTAACACCTGGAAAAACCCCAGGGTGTCCCTAGCTTTCCAATGAACCTGCAGACACAAAAACAATCACTTATAGAAGATAACTCTGAAGTACTCCCTACAATTTCTTACTTTGAGACATAATGTGGGACTGATTCAAGAGGAGATCAGCCTCAAGACAAGAAAGAAGTAGGGATATTTAGACTATGCTTTGGGGGCCCTGGTACACCAAGGGATTTGACAGTTTCTGTTCCAAGGTCAAGTCTATCTCTGGTGTGTAACCCAAGCCCATTCNGAGATCCCCTAGAGAAGGGACTGGCTACCCACTCCAGTATTCTTGCCTGGAGAATTCCATGGACAGAGGACCCTGATAGGCTACAGTCCATGGGGCCGCAAAAAGTAGGACACGACTGAGTGACTAACTACTTGAAAGTGAATATGGCAATACATAGGTTATTAGCAGTAGATACAGAGAGGCCCATTTGTAACATTTGCAGAGTCTGGAGCAAATACAAAATGTACACCTACACACCATATACATACGAAATTAAATTAACAAAGTGTTACATAAAATCTGTTTTTTCCATTCATTCTTGATATGTAAACCTTCCTATAGACCTTGAGGTTCATGTTTGAATGAAGTCCTGGATTCTTCAGAGTTGAATGCCAGAATGTGTCTGCATGATGCTGAGCCCACCCTACCCTCTGAGCCTGAACCCATAACTCTTCCTGTCACTCACACCATTCTATACTCTGAGGGATGGCTTTATGCATATGTGTCAACCACCTAGTCTTCACCTTCATACTTCATATATACTTTCTCAGAGAGTGAGACCAGGAGTAGGCCTTTGTAGACCCTGGAAATCAGATCTGGTGTGGTTTGAGCAATGAACTCACGAGTCTAGGTTACCCAGAGCAAAGTTGATGGCAGAGGTGTGGGCTCATGATGTGCATGCCCTTCTGGCCCCAGGGTCTCTTCACCCTTTGGGAAGAGGCAAGGCTGGAAGAGGGCCACAGCAGTTCCCCCAAAAGCTTGAGGTCCAAGGTAGGGCCTTCTCTCGTCTGGGTCTTCATGTAGATTGTCTATTTGAGAAGCCAGACATTGATAGGCAAAATGCAGGCCTCGTTTTACATATGGTTTTCTGAGGCTTAGAGAAGTTTAGTAACTTGTACATTGTTATGTAGCTAATAAATATGAAGAGATTTGAACCCAGACTTGGCTGATTCCAAAGGTTTTATGTTTTCTCCAGTTCCTCACTGCCTTCCATAGGAATCACTAAAGTGTGTAGTGCTTGCCTCACATGTGTAAGAAATGGTCTTGCCCTGAAGCATTTTTAGTTTAATTGAAGATATAAGAGATGAACACAGGAGATGGTTATTATTGTCACATTCATCCTTTCTTGGTTAATTCTTTAACTCTTGGGGAAGGAAGAAGATTATTTTTATTTAGTGGAAATTAGTAAAGAGAAAGTGGTGCAGTCCGTTTGCTACAGATATTAAATACCTAGGCTGTCTGACTTTAGTGGAGGGAATCTCAAGTATTTTCCACCTTTCGTTTTACCACATTTCAGCTACCTTAATAATTGATGGTTAGAAATAGAATTTTTATTGTTTAATACATTACACATTGGGCCCTTTTAAAAGAAGTTGCATAGTGTGAAAAAGACTATGGACTTTAGAGACAAATCTTGTGTTCAAATCAAGGCCCCAAATGAGGGAACTTTACAGGATAGTAGAATTGTTGTATATCTTGACAGAGGTTTGGTTACGAGGGTGGATATATTATATTTATTAGAACTTATATAAGTATACACTTTGTGGGTTCTAACATACAACTTAACTTTAATATATAGAATATAAATATTGACATCTAAAAGATGTTTAGATATCCCAGGTTCTTAATATTATTAAAATGGCCATACTACCCAAAGCAATCTACAGATTTAATGTTATCCATGTCAAATTACCCATGACATTTTTCACAGAACTATAACAAATAATACTGAAATTTATATGAGACCACAAAGGACTTAGAACTGCCAAAACAATCCTGAAGAAAAAGAATAAAGCTGTATGCATAACCTCCCAAATTTCAGGCAATACTGCAATGCTGTAGGAATTTTAAAAAATGCAATATTGGCCCCCAAACAGGTGTATGTATCAGTGGAACAGAATAGAGAGCCCAGAAATAAACCCACAAACCTACAGTTAGTTAATCTTTGACACAAGAGGCAAGAATATTCAGTGGAGAAAAGACGGTCTCTTCAGCAAGTGGTTGTGGGAAAGCTGGCCAGCCACATATAAATCAGTGAAGTTGGAACACATTTTCACAATATACACAAAAATAAAATGGCTTAAAGACATAAAGATGTGATGCCATAAAACTCCTAGGAGAGGGACTTCCCTGGTGGTCCAGTGACTAAGAATCTACCTTGCAATGCAGGGGATGTGGAGGCTCCTTCCTTAATGAAGTAACTAAGATCCCACATACCACTGGACAATTTAGCCTGTGTACCACAACTAGAAAAAGCCCGTGTGCTCCAACAAAGACCCAGCAGGGCCAAAAAAGAAAAAAAGAGTAAAACTCCCAGAAGAGAACATAGGCAAACATTCTGTGACATAAATTGTTCCGTATTCTGTGATATAGATCATACTACCAATGTTTTCTTAGGTCAGTCTCTCTTAAGGCAAAAGAATTAAAAGCAGAAATAAACAAATGGGAGCTAATTAAACTTACAAGTTTTGCACAGCAAAGGAAACCATAAAGGAAATGAAAAGACAACCTATGGAATGGGATAAAATATTTGCAAATGATGCAACTGACACAGATGGGCTTAATTTCCAAAATACACAAACAGTTCTGACAGCTTAATCTCAAAAACCAACTCAATCAAAAAATGGGCAGGACAGCTAACTAGACTTTTCTCCAAAGAAGACATACAGATGGGCAACAGGCACATGAAAAGATGTTAATCACTGCTAATTATTAGAGAATTGCAAATAAAAATTATGATGAGTTATCACTTCACACCAGTCAGAAAAGCTGTCATCAAAAAGTCTACAAAAAATAAATCTTGGAGAGGGTGTGGAGAAAAGGAAACCCTCCTACACTGTTAATGGGAATGTAAATTAGTACAGCCACTATGAAAAATAGTATGGAGGTTCCTTAAAAAACTAAAAATAGAGCTACCATATGAGCCAGCAATCCTAATCCTGGGCATATATCCAGAAAAGACAAAAACTCTTAAAAAGATCCATGCACCCAGTGTTCATAGCAGCACTATTACAAGAGCCAAAACATGGAGCAACCTGTGGCCGTCAACAGAAGATGTGGTATATGTTATATAATGGAATATTACTTAGCCATAAATAAGAATTAAATATTTTCATTTGTAGCAGTATGGATATACATAGAAATTTTCATACTAAGTAAAGTGAGTCTGATAAAAGACACATACTATGATAACACTTATGTAGAATCTAAAAAAATGATACGAATGAACTTAAAAAATAGAAGCTGACTCAAAAACATAGAAAACAAACTAGTGATTACAAAAGAGGACAGGGGGAGAGAGAGAAATTAGGACCTTGGGATTAACAGATACAAACTACTATATATAAAATAGATAAACACAGTTTTACTGTGTACCACAGGGAACTATATATTCAGTATGCTGTAATAACCTATAATGGAAAAGAATTGGAAAAAGAACATATATGTATGTATGTGTGTATGGATCACTTTGCTGCACACGTGAAACTAATGCAATATTATAAATCAAACTATACTTTAATTAGGAGAAGGAAATGGCAACCCACTCCAGTGTTCTTGCCTGGAGAATCCCAGGGACGGGGGAGCCTGGTGGGCTGCTGTCTCTGGGGTCACACAGAGTCGGACACGACTGAAGTGACTTAGTAGTAGTAGTATACTTCAACTAAAAAAAATGTAAGACCTAGTTTTCAAAAGCATCATTTGGAGTTTTCCTCTGTGTATTAGATTCAAACAACTAGTTCAAGAAAGTAAAAGACCCAATAATTGATGATATTCAACAAAGTTTAAAAAAAAAAAAGATTAAGAACTTGAATATAAGATCTGAAGTCATTGAAATCCTAAAAGAAAACGTAGGTGGTTAGCTCTTTGATATAAGTCTTGGTGATGATTTTTTTTGATTTAAAACTTAAAATGAAGACAATACAAGAAAAAATAAACAAGCAGAACAACATCAAACCAAAAAACTTCTGCACATCAAAGGAGGCCATAGACAAAATATAAGGCAACCTACTGAATGGGAAGCCTGGTCACAAAGAGTTGGACACAGTTTAGCAACTGAACAACTAAATGGCAAAAAAAATTTGCAAATTATATATCCTATAAAGGGTTTGTATCCAAAATATATAAAGAACTCAGACAACTCAATAGCAAAACAATCTAAAAAAAAACAGTCAGAAGACCTGAATAGACATTCTTTCAAAGACATACGGATGGCTACCAGATGCTCAATATCACTAATCATCAGGGAAATGCAAATCAAATACACGATGAACTATCACCTCATACTTGAGGAAAATCTGTTATCAAAAACACAAGAGATAACAAGTGTTGGTGAGAATGTGGAGAAAAGGGAATTCTTGTCCTGTTTGTAGGAATGTAAATTGGTGCAGTTACTACAGAAAACAGCATAGTGGTTCCTCAAAAAATTTAAAAATAGAACTACCATGTGATTTAGCAATTCAATTTCTGGGCATTTATCCAAAAGAAAACATTAGCTTGAAAAAAGCATAGGCACCCTTATGTTCATTATGGAATTACTTAACCAAGATAGGGATGCAATCTAACTGTTGATAGATGAATGTATCAAGAAAATGAATAGATAAATACTATTATTC
>SJYV01035161.1:0-21557 GCA_006410875.1 Neotragus pygmaeus | reverse complement strand
CATCCTCAGTCCTTCCTTACTGCGCTTCCTGCATCCTCAGCCCTTCCTTACTGCGCTTCCTGCATCCTCAGCCCTTCCTTACTGCGCTTCCTCTATCCTCATGGACCGAAGGGCACAGCCCAAGGATGGGCACCTTCTTGAGCTTGCTCACAACTTCACTGCAGCAGCTTTGCTTCCTTCTCTTGACTCTGACTTACTTCCCTTTTGTCTTCCCAACCTCTATCGCCCTGGTCTTCTTTCCCCCTAATTACCCCCACCAGAGAGCACCTACAGTCCTTCTCACTGTCTAAAAGGTGTAAAAACTCCATGCGGGAATGACTCAAAGTTGGATAGCTGCCTTCCTCAAAACTTTCAAAACTGTGGAATCTTTTAGTTCAGAACAAGAGAATGGGATCAGTAAACATTTTTCATCCAAAGGTCAGAGCTGTGTTCCTCTCCTCCGCTCCCACTGGGGAAAGAGTGCCTAGAATTCAACCAGTTTCCTAACAGATCTGTGACTTCAAGGGTTAACAAGACAGTTGGATAATTCAGCATTATGAGGTGTGGGGGACTCTAGTTTGTGACACCATCAAACAGATTAAATTCCAAGGTACCTCAGACACTTGGTTTTTCAGCCTGAGAAACAGCATTAACTGCCTGAGAAAACTGGTTCCATGGAAGGTCACTAAGAATCCGGAGGCGTGGCTTCTGGTTGAAAAGTTCTCCCACTAACTTGTTGCACAAATTGGGCAGGTGTTCTCATGTTTCTGGACCACTGTTTGCTCCCCTCTAATTTGGGAGTTGGACTAACTCTTTGGTTTCAAACCTGACCTGGAGATCTGGGCCCCACACCCACCCGCCACCAACCGAAAGAGACTGGTTGGAGTTTCTGTGACCTGATTTTTATCAGGAACCCTCCTCAAGGCATCCTTTCATCTGACATGTGTACAAACCATTGTAGCTGAGACTCTGTAGGGTCACTTCTAGCTTTAAAATGCTGCACAGTAGTCGCTCAGCCGTGTCTGACTCCTTGCAACCCCATGGACTGTAGCCTGCTAGGCGCCTGTGTCCATGGAATTCACCAGGCAAGAATACTGGAGTGGACTGTCATTTCCTTCTCCAAGTCAAGATAGTGAGTTTCCATTAAACTGGTGTTCTCTACACTAGTGGTGATCTGAATTAGCACGAAGCATTGATATTAGTCAGGACTTCTCTGATAGCTCAGCTGGTCAAGAATCCACCTGCAATGCAGGAGACCCCAGTTTGATTCCTGAGTCAGGAAGACCCGTTGGAGAAGGGATAGGCTACCTGCTCCAGTATTCTTGGGCTTCCCTTGTGGCTCAGCTGGTAAAGAAGCCAGCTGCAATGCAGGAGACCTGGGTTCGATCCCTGGGTTAGGAAGACCCCCTGGAGAAGGGAAAGGCTGCCCTCTCCAGCATTCTGGCCTGGAGCATCCCATGGGCTGTATAGTCCATGGAGTCCCAAAGATTGAACATGACTGAGCAACTTCCACTTTCATTGATATTAGACAACAGAATGAATATATCAGAGCATTCTTTTTAAAATACACATGATTAATAATATATGTGAATGAAGCGATTTATTCAGAGAGCCTAGCACAGTAGTGCTGGCTGTATAATGAATGCTGACCTCATAGGATTTGCAGTGAAAATGCGTGTGACATCGTGGCTGAGCAGCATCTGCCGGAGCACTGATGACAGTGAGTGCTCGACGGATTGATAGCTGACAGAATGGGAACAGGGCTTCCCTGGTGGCGCTGGTGGTAAAGAACCTGCCTGCCAATGCAGGAGACGTAAGAGATATGGGTTTGATCCCTGGGTTAGGACGATCCCTTGGAGAAGGAAGTGGAAACCCACTCCAGTATTCTTCCCTGGAGAATCCTATGGACACATAAGCCTGGCAGGCTATAGGGTCTATAGGTCTATAGGGTCGCAAAGAGTCGGACACTACCGGAGCAACTTAGCATGCATGCACACACAGGATGATAATAACAGTGACCTTCGTTATAAGATCTCACTACTCAAAGTGTGTCCCAGGGGCAAGCAACATCAATTATCAGGGCACTCATTGAAATGCAAAGTCTCCGGCTCCACCCCAGACCTCCTGAGGCAGAAGCTTGCCAGGGTCCAGCCCCGGTGGATCCAGGGAATTCAAAGCGGGGACAGAGTTGGCGATTAAAGATAGATTAGTTAGAGATTTAAAGAGAGATTAGGGAAGAATAATGTAGTGAAAAAATAGAAGAGAAAAGAGGCTGATATTCCTTGGTTTACACGTCAAGCTAATAAAGTCTCAAGACAAGAAACTTGCACCGTCTACGTAGGCCACAGGTGCCCGCTTGAATAGCGGAGAGTGCCCTGCCTTGGTCTCCCTCTTGTGTGGGTCTTAGAAGCCCGGGCAAATAAGTAGACACAGCGAGCCTCTGTGTTCCAAGGGATCAGCCTGAAAAAGAGAGGGAGGGAGAGAGAGTGAGTCAACACAGGGGAGGCCAAACTTGTGCAAAAAAACCCATAACTTTATTTCAAAAGGTGCTTGTATACCCTAAGTTTTACATAATGGAAGATACAGAGTCATGCAGGGGCAGTAGTCCTGACCCTTTCTGTACATCTTTTTCACACAAAAAGTCTCAGGTGATTTACATTATCTTCTGGCCAAAAGGCCTGTTAACACTTTATGGCTCTCTTCCTTAATGAATGTTAATCTCATTTTCCCTGAAGTGTTTTTCTTTAATCTGCATCATCCTCAAAGCACTAAAGTTACATCCTTGTTGAACAAAGGTGCAGTGGGTTATAACAAAGAAAGTACTTAACTCAAAGATCTGTGTTGCTACTTGTTTTTTCTATATCCCAACTATATTAATTAGTGCACTCCCAGGTATACAACAAATAACGGATACGGAAACTTGACAGCAAGTACCAGCTCCACAATGGAACCCTTAATCAGTTTTATTCTAATGATTTTTCCTAGAATTTTTTAAGCTTTCTGTGCCTCTCGCGGTTGGGAGGCTGTAAACAATTCACATGCACAGTTATAAAAATCCAGACAGACCTGTCAGGCAAGTTAGAAAGCTGTCAGAGGGGTTTGAGCTGAGATATTCCTTTTACACTCAGGAGACTTATTAACTAGAGCTCTAAGTTAATTTTCTTTAGAGAAAGGCGGTCAGGGATAGCCCCCTGTTAATGTCAGAAGAGTAGGTGGAAAGCATAACACAGTAAAGCAGGCAGACTCTGGTTTGGGGGATAGATGCCTGAGAAACTCCAGGGGGACCCCTGAGGCCTGATCCCGCCTTTGCGATTGTAAGGCCCCTTTCCTCATGACCTTTGCCGTGGGCAGGATTCCCCATGCTGGCTCCTGGCATCAGCTGCATTTTAAGGAGATCCCTAGGTGATTTGGGTGCACACAGAAGCTTGAGAAGCACTGATATAGAAAAAGTCTTGGGGTTCAGCAACTCCAGGGAACTCATACTAGTAGTAAACCATGGGGGCTGGGAGTCACACTCAAATCAGAAGATACTAAGGCCGATGCTGTCCTCTTATTCCTTAGTGTCTCTGACCTGGAGATGTCGGGCCTCCTGAATCCCCCTAGCATGCTCTCTCTCTCTCCAAACTGCAACTGAAAGTATTTTTTAAAAACACATTGTTACGTGTACCATGGCAGCAATAGCACTGTAGCTTTGCTTTATTTTTCACATTTTTAATTATTCAGCTGTTTTATTTGTCACCACTTAAGGCATTATTGCAAAACTCATGTCTACAATGCTACTGATTAATGCATATTTAGGCAACTAAACAGATGTAGAATGGGTTGACTGCTTTGATAAAATTAAACATTGATGAAACATATATTTGCAAAGCAATAATGATGCTGGCATTTGTGTAAATAATAACAGATCTAGCTTCCTAATCATCTAGAAAACACAGGGAGGGAGGTGACAGAATTACCACATACGTCTCACTTACTAGGCAGATCATTTTCGAGTGCGTGTTTTTTTCCATGTGAATAAAGTTATGTTAATTCATAGCATCTATTACCACTTTAAAATGAGAGAAGTATATCTGAGCATAAAACAATGAGACCCGAAGCATATTTCCAAAATACGTTATAATTTCCAGAGCTTCTCTGTACTTCATGGAAGGAACCTGCTTTCTCATGCAATCCTCCACAGTCAGGTAGTTTGATTTTATGCAAGCTGTGTTTTGAGCTTAACTGAATCTATGTTACACATTTGTGTATCACATTTTAACATCTCTGAAATTGGGATCTGTCATAATTAATGGCATGTCACAATTCAATCGACAGCATTTTTTTTTTAATTTTTACAATCAATTGGATCTTAAAGTCAATTAAATTGAAAATTAGGATCTGTAGTGAACTTAATCCTAGTCCACGTGCTAAGTCACTTCAGTCGTGTCCGACTCTTTGCAACCCTAGGGACTGTAGCCCACCAGGCTTCTCTGTCCGTGGGGTTCTCCAGGCAAGAACACTGGAGTGGGCTGCCATCTCCTTCTGCAATCCAGGTGCACAGAGTACAACAAGTGGAACAGAAAGGAATCACTACAGCCACCTGTATTTAAGCAAGAAGGGCAAGAGAATAAAGAGAGAGAAATGACATTAAATAGGAAATGGTTCCACGGATTTCTATTTTCACAAGAACCAGAGAGGAGAATCATAGAAGACAAGATAATTTAGCGAAAGGGCAAGAAAGAGCATTAAGAGAGATGGAAAACAAAAGGCGGGCCAAGAAGCACCCAGCCGGCACGTGCAGCCAGCGGGTCATCGCTGTGGCTGCGGTGTCCCTGAGTGTTGCGTCCGACAGCACCAGGCAAGTGGACTCGGGAGGTGCGCCCAGCCTCTTTCAGGGGCTGCTTTCTCTCTGCTGGCCCACGCAAGCGGGCCGATCGCCCCATCACCTCTGGACTTCTATCTCTTTCCCTGCCTCCTGTGTTCCATCCAGGCCCACACCACGCATGTCACCATCCAGGGTTCTTGGCTTCCTTAATCAATAGAAATTGACAAAAGGCCAGACAAGAAATTCAGGCAAGTCTTTATCAGGGACCCTGCTGCACAGAGAGAACCAAGAATAGACAGCAGGTCCCCTTGCTTGCTCTCTCCCCAGGTGGGGGCAAGCTGGTCCTTCTGTGGGGGGAGGCAGGCTGTGTCCGGGGCTAGAGCCTGAGGCAGCTTGGATGATCCGCCCAGCCCGAGGGGCGCTGCGTGCGGGGGCAGGCACCAGACCCTGCCTCCTCTCCTGCCCCTGGCTTTTGCTCCTGGCTCTTCAGAAGTGGCCGTTGTTTTTTGCTTTGTTTTGCTGTTTGGTCTTTTTTTATCTTGCTGTCCACAGTCAGCCCCAGCTGCACGTTTATTTTTGGTCCCTTGTAGTTTTGTGCTATTTTGTTGCCTGAGGAAGGTGTGTCTAGATGCAAGCACAGCCACAGAGGGTCCCGGGGCGCAGGCTCATCTCCCCGGGTGTGACCGATTTTACAACTTCTGTTTGTTTGTTCTTTCAGGTGATATCAAGATTATCAAACAAGTCGACAGTCTCACAGGTATGGCTTTTTGCCAAAGAGCAAAATATTTATCTAAAATTTGTGGGATTTCCAACAAATCTGTTTCCCCCTGGAAGATTTTATGTATTCACCTTTGACTTCCGCTAAAACACTTCCCAGTGAGAGATGTGGTAATTGACTTTCCTGCATTCGGGAACAGAAAGATGGAAACTCATAAATCTTTTTAAGGGCCTTATTGGTATTGTTAAAAAGTAGTTTGTCACCAAAACCTGCCCCAAATATCAAAGTCCTGAAGTGTTCATCCTAGTAGACTTGACCTTGTAGGTCAGTCTCAACTTTTCAGAACCATCCAGTTTCATGGAAAACTCCCCCCCACACAGTGGCTTGGCACCTTATGCCCTAGGCCTTTATTGCCAGTCATCCTGTGCCAGGACCCTGTGCTGCTGCTGCTGCCGAGTCGCTCAGTCGTGTCTGACTCTTAGCGACTGTGTGGACTGCAGCCCACCAGGCTCCCCCGTCCCTGGGATTCTCCAGGCAAGAACACTGGAGTGGGGTGCCATTTCCTTCTCCAATGCATGAAAGTGAAAAGCGAAAGTGAAGTCGCTCAGTCGTGTCCGACTCTGTATGACCCCATGGACGGCAGCCCACCAGGCTCCCCCATCCCTGGGATTCTTCAGGCAAGAGCACTGGAGTGGGGTGCCATCGCCTTCTCCCTGTAAATGGCTCCGTTTCTTGCCTTGTTCTCTTCGTGAAACAGAGCCTCCCCAACTTTCACACACACACTCAGAGGCACACAAATAAATCCAGCTGCGTAACGCATTACAGAGATGGCGACCCGGACTGAAGATGGTTGGAGGTGGGAAGCAAACTGGGCTACTTCTGAGGAATATTTTTAAAACTCCTAAAGCGTCTCCGCGCCATCAGCCGTGCTTCTCTCTGGCACTAATTGTCTTTCCCTCTCCCTTCCCTGCAAAATCCCACCTGTACACTCCCCTCCCCAGGCGCCCCTTCCTCGTGACTGTGCCTCTTTTCTGCCAGCCCTTTCCTATATTCTCTTTCTTGTCAAGAGAAATTTAGCCTTCTTTTGGATTTTCCAATTTGAATTCTTCGCCCCTCCACAGCACTCTAAAAATGAACATCCCTTCCAAGAATACACTACCTTTAACTTTTTTTTTTTAAGTCTGTATTTTCTGTTCATTTGCAGTATCAAAGCCACTAGAATAACGGGGGTTTTAATAAAACACATATTTATTTGTCTCTCATGGATTAGGCCAGAGGTGGGCAATATGACAGTGTCAATCCGGTCTAGAGATTTCCCTCTTGCTGCATGATCCTTAACACACGCCCTCCTCCTTTAAGATCTCCTCATTCTCTCAGACGGCTGCTGGAGAGCCACTCATTTCGCCAGTGTTCCAGACTAGAAACTAAATAAATGTAAAAGAACAAGACAGAGCTCCCCTTCTTCTAGGAGCTTTCCTTAAAAGTCCTTACAACTGGCCCACTTACACACTATCTTCCCAGAATTTGGCCTCATGCCTCAACCACATGGCGAGGGAATGTGGAAAAAGTGATCTTTGGGCAAGGTGCATCGCTAAGAGTAATTTAAGATCTAAGGCGACATTATGTAAAATATCCCAATATTATCTGTAGGACCTGCCCAAATGTAAATATTTTTCCACTTTCTTCATGATCATCCTCATCATCACAAGGACAAGCATCTAATTAAGCACATTCACTGGAGAAGGAAGTGGCAACCCACTCCAGGACTCTTGCCTGGAAAACCCCATGGACAGAGGGGCCTGGTGGGCTACAGCCCATGGGGTCGCAAAGAGTCGGACGCAGCTCAGCAACACGGCACAGCACAGCAAAATGCACATCACCAAGGGCTTAGCTTCCTCCACCCGATGTCTGATTTCCCCTCACACTACGGCCAGGTTACAGACGAGGAAACCAAGGCGTTAAACAGCCACACTACCTGATCAAGGTTGAAGCTAGTAAGTAGGACTTTCAGGACCGTGTGACCAAAAATGCGTGCATCCAACCACTAGGCTTTATTCTCCTTTCCTTTGAGTCAAGACAGGTTTGCCTGACTCATTCCTGAGTTTGAAGTGACTATCCCAGCAAAATGTCATGAGCTCACTTAGAGATTCCTTTGACTGTGGGAACTGCCCCATGGGAGCTTTCACGAGAAAGATGAGAGGGAAATGAAGATACGGGTCAAAGAGAAGGGCAAGAAAGCTCTGTGGTTGAATTTTGTGGCCGTGTACACACAGGTGAGCCCAGTGGCATGAGAGAGAGGGTGTCTATACAGATGGCCCAAGGAGGTAACTGGTGCTCCTCCTGCACAGAAGCTGCCTGTGGGGCTGGTGCTTAATAATTTAATAAACTTGGGTACTGTCTGCAGTGATGGTCCAGAAATTAATTCTTGCTATAAATTGCATTGGCTGCCCCGATCACAAGAGGCAGTATCGAAACAGCTGGTCCAACGTGCCAAACCTCCATGACGAAATGGAAGTACGATAATTAAATTAACTTGTATAAATACACGCATCTTACAGGTTATAGTCAGAAGATTTTCTTAGAGCCAAGGGAGACTCCTTGAAACAAAAGCATGATCAAATTGCCGGTGCACACGTAAACAGAAGTCCGATTAGAGAATACGCTCATTGATTTGGATAAGTGTGCTCCGTCCTGTCTTTAGCTGGATGGCCTCACTGTTCTTTTCCACAATACCAGTGTGCAAATGCTCCTCTGCAATTCCACATGGGTCCACCTTTTGTTAAAAGCACAGAATTTTAAAATGCTGTTGGGGGGGCGGGGGAACAAAATAAAGACAAAACCATGACTATTGAATAAAGGGGCTTCCCTCATAGCTCAGATGCTAAAGAATCTGCCTGCAATGCGGTAGACTTGGGTTTGATCCCTGGGTCAGAAAGATCCCCCTGGAGAAGAAAATTGCAACCCACTCCAGTATTCTTCTTGCCTGGAGAATTCCATGGACAGAGGAGCCTGGCAGGCTACAGTCCATGGCGTCTCAAAGAGTTGGACAAGACTGAGCAACTAAGCATGTTGAATAAAGAACTAATACATTGTATTAATTAAAATATTTGCATCTAGTTGGAAAGATGAGTCTTTCCCTTTCTTCAAGAAATTTTAACCCATGAAATTAAAATACACAAAAAAATCTTTCTAAATGAACTGATCGTTTTGCTTACAAAAGCTATGGTGTCCACTGAATGGGCCTGTCAGTCACTATAGATTCAAATTCATTTGGGATTCTCCAAGGCAAGAATATTGGAGTGGTTTGCCATTTCCTCCTCCAGGGGAATCTCCCCAATCCAGGGATCAAAACTGGGTCATCTTCTGCATTGCAGGCAGACTCTTTACCAGCTGAGCCACCATAGAAGCCCACACACACACACACACACACACACACACACACACGCACACACACGTATAACTATTACAGTAAAATTCACACACCAGTGAACCAAGTGTTTATTAAGGTGAAGTAATAACCATGGCAGCTCGTGACAGTTGATTAGTGCTCTTAGATGTTTACTGTGATTTTAGTTTTATTAGAAATTGTTGATAAGAAAGTATAAAAGATACTGAGGCACAGGACAATGAACGGACATTTTGGGGTAGGGAAGCCATGTCTGGGGCAGAACAAGAAACACAGACCCTTCCAGGAACTCTGCTGAGGGCACCAGCTTAGCCTTTGCAGCCTGGTCTGCCTGCCTCTTCGTCATCACCTCCTCTGCCCTTGCCCATGCTCTCCCTAGCGTCTCCTAAGCCTGTGAGGCTGAATGGCCCCAGGCAAGGACTCTACATAGGATTTGGCAAGACCAGCTCCTTCCTTTCCCAAGGCCCTTCACAGGGAGTAAATCACAGCGTTTGCTCTATTTCCCACCACCTGACTTGTGGGAACCAGAAGAACCGAGGAAACTTCTCATCTTCTTCCACCTATGACACAAAGTAGGAAAAAGCTTTCTTCTCCATAATAATATAATTTTGCTGGTTGATCCCCACAGGAAGTTCCACTGAGGCCCGTAGCTTTAAAACATCAAGGCCCAATTATGCTAAGTGAGATCAGTCAGACAGAAAAAAGACCAAAACTGTATGAGATAATTTACACCTGGAAGGATCTAAAAAATACAACAGACTAATGACTATACCCCAAAAGAAGCAGACTGACAGACCTAGAGAACAAACTGTTGGTTACCAGTGCAGAGGCGGAGGGCCAGCTTCAGGGTGGGAGAGTTGGGGTGTAGACCATTGGGCATAAAATAAGCTACAGGGTATATTGCACAGCCAACACGTTACAGTATAGCAGTATACAGTGTATATACAGTATACAGTGGAGTATAGCCTATAAAAATTGTGGCTCGTATTATATATCTGTGAATTGCATGATGGAGTTTTATATAATATCAACCATAACTCAATAAAATAAAATGATAAGGATACATGAAATTAATTATTTAACTAAACCTTCAAGGCCCAAGACTTCTCAGTAAAATTGAAAGTGTCTTATTCCTAAAAGTGTGCCATCATATACTATTATAAATGACAGGCTGATGAAAAGCCCGATGCAAACCTGGTGAAATGCACCTTTCGCATAGCTCCCATAAGAAGGTTTACAAGACCAAACAAACAAAAGCAGGGAAGCAGAGAGAATAAACCCAGCAGAGATCAGAAACTGGGAGGCTTTGACGCCTGGATAAGTAAAAGCTGAGTCTGTGGAGTCCTCCCTTTTAAAGTCTCCCGGGGAGTGGACTGTTCAGGTGGGAGTTGCTGGTGAATGGTGCATGCCTCTGAAAAGCTCTTCACGTCTCTGGTCACCTCTGTCATCCTCTGCTTCAGCCGGAGACCAAGGGAAACGGCAGCATCAAGAAGAGACTGCCGTCCATCGTGGAAGACGAGGAGGAGGAGGACGAGGGGGAGGAGACAGCCTCCCTGGCCCCTGTCTACACCCGGGGACCCGCCTCTTCTCGCAGCAAGCGGCCTGGAGGCGGTAAGAGCTACCTCAGCTTAAGCCTGAAGCAGCTGGCCTCGGGAACGGTGCCGTTTCACTCACCCATCAGAGTGTCCAGTTCAAACTCCCCTAAAACCAAGCAGGAGACGGATGCCCCAAACTATGGCAAAAGAAAAGAGAACTTGAAATTGCAGCTTTCAACTTTGAATAGTGCTGGACCCCCAGACCTCAGTCCAAGGTAAGAGCTTAGCTCACAGAACCTTTTCCCGGTGGAGGGGGCTGCTTTTGCTCCCCACTGGCACCTGGCTAGAAAATTACTCAGCCTTCTGGACCTTTCTACCATGCAAGTTCCTAGCCTGGAGGCTTCAGCTTTCCTAAATTTTTCTGTGCAATTTTTGACTCTATAGTGAAGTGTGGGCAGAATTGGAATAAATCATATTAGTCATATTCTCAAAAGGGCCCATTAAATGTTCCCAATTCCTTCTCTTCTCTGCTTATTCATTGAGCTCCACCTATTGTTCCATACTTGAGCGGGTTGCCATTTCCTCCGCCATGGGATCTTCCCAACGCAGGGACTGAACCCACATCTCCTTGGACTCTGCATTGGCATGTGGATGAGCCAGTCCGCCAATGAGCCGCCTGGGAAGCCCCAGCTGTGCACACACTTTTATAGATGTATATTTCTACATTGTGATTTTAATAATTTATAAATTTCTAATAAAAATGAAAGAGAGGAAATGAAGTTTGTGTCATTATCCCTCAATATCTGAAACTTTACCAAAAGTTTCACAGGGCAGTCAGTGGAAATGATAAAGAAAATGAAGTGTGGTCTTCATTTCCCGTAGTGTTTGCGTCATTATTGTGGATAACTGAAGCTTGGTTTTACTTCCAGCCTCTTCAGTAGGTAATATGGGATGGTTCTATTTTTAATTTAAAACATTCACTTTATGATCCACTAAAGATGATTGAGACAGTAAAAATTCCTGACTCAGAAAATGTGAAAGGGGAAGTGTGGAGCATAGCAACTAATTAGAAGACAGACATAAGAAAAAGACATATTAAATGACTTCTATTCCCAGATTCTCAGCTGGGTAACTTTTCATGTACTGTTAAGGTTAGTCTTTTCAGGAATCTTCTAAAGTAGTTCATATTACCTCAGCTATAAACTTATAAGAAATGTATTTTGAAAGTTAAACAGTGTGTCTAAAATTTCAAAAATTTGAGTTCTGAAACATAGATTCAACATCTGTTTTTCTGTTTATAAGGCAAGAGCTCTTTCTGATATACTACATATTGGTCACTCTCTTGAAGAATACAATTCATCCATTTAGAGAAAATAGTAAGGAAAAAATAAGCAAAGCAGTTTTAGTGAAAAATAGGTGGATATTAAATGTTCAGGAATTCAGCTGGAGATGGTAATTTGAAAACTCAGCTTAACTGTTCTTCCTAAAGTTTCTCTAACATGAAAAAATAATAAATTTTAAATAGGGGGGAAATGTATCAGAGCTGGAAAGTAAAGGTTCATGTACACCTGATTCTACACTTATAAAAAAATGTTTTATGTACAGAGGAAGGTTTTGAGAACAAGGCAAAATGTTAATGGTGGTAGTGCATGACAGATGCTTTTTTATATATTTTGATTGTACGTTTACATTTTCTACAATAAATTCATCTTTTTAAAGAAATTATGAGTGGCTTAGATATTCACCAAGGAAAGAAGATTAGCCAGAATCCTAGTAGTCATTGGCACCCCACTCCAGTGCTCTTGCCTGGAGAGTCCCAGGGACAGAGGAGCCTGGTGGGCTGCAGTCCATGGGGTCGCTAAGAGTCGGACACGACTGAGCGACTTCACTTTCACTTTTCACTTTCATGCATTGGAGAAGGAAATGGCAGCCCACTCCACTACTCTTGCCTGGAGAATCCCAGGGATGGTGGAGCCTGGTGGGCTGCCGTCTGTGGGGTTGCACAGAGTCGGACACGACTGAAGCGACTTAGCAGCAGCAGCAGTAGTCATTTAAATACAGTTCTTCAACTGTCACTCCAGAGTTTCATCGAAGTCTAGAGAAAAGTTACCATTAGGTTAAAACTCTTTAATTCTGGATAGAACAGTAAATTAATATAAATTTAGATAAGAGGACTTCTGTAGCTAAGGTTTTGAATCTGAGAATAAATAAGAATCTAAAATCTATAGAATATGACATGAGATAAAATTGTGAGACACACAAGTATTTCTAAACATCCCAGTAGCCACGTCTTTGAAAAGTAAGCACACACATGCACATGTGAAATTATTTACTAATAATTTAATGATATGTTTTATTTGATTTGAGATGCCTCAAATATTACCATTTCAAATGTAAACAGTATAAAAAATTACTAGTTAAATAGCATAATGTTTTTACTAAAATCTTCAAAATCCGGCGTGTGTTTCACACTTACAGCACATCTCATTTTCACATTTCAGGCGCTCAGTGGCTGGATAAGGCTAATGGATACCACGTTGGCTAGCATAGCTCTAGAGAGTCTAGAATTTAGGAATTTAACACAAGATTTGTTTAACTCTTCTAGAAATAACTGGGCCCCATGGACATAAATGCACAACTAGCCAACCCTCATTATCTTAAACAGGATTGTTGATGGAATCGAAGATGAGAGCAGCAGTGAAGAAAGCCAGACTTTTGACTTCGGCTCTGAACGCATCAGACTGGAGCCCAGAGTTTCTCCTCCTCTTGGAGGTAAGCTCTGTGTCCAGTCTTCTCTCAAGGGGTGACATTTCTTCGTAACTTATAATATTTGGCTCTTCCCATCAGGTGGCCAAAGTACTGGAGCTTCAGCTTCAGCATCAGTCCTTCCAATGAACGTTCAGGGCTGATTTCCCTTAGGATGGACTGGTTGGATCTCCTTGCAGTCCAAGGCTCTCCAGAGTCTTTTCCAGCACCTCAGCTTGAAAGCATCAGTCCTTTGGCGCTCAGCCTTCTTTGTGGTCCGACTCTCCTGAACACAGGCAACCCCAAACAGTCCCGAGGCGTGAGGCCGGCAGCCTTTTGCCAGCTCCCTCCTCCCCGTCCCACCTGGCTCTGATGTCCTTGTGTCAGACTCTCCTGCTAATGAGCGAGTCCTTCCATGGGCAAAGCCCAGCACAAGAAAGACTTCTGAGTGTGCAGTTCTGGGGGTGAATGCCAGTCTTCTATCCCAGTCAGCACCTCTTCCGGGCACCCGTCATCTCCTGGGGAGACGGGCGGATGAGACCCCTGGTGGGACGACGGTGGGCAGGGATGGAGGAGAGGAAGGTGCACGGCCGTCAGCAGTTATGCATTCAGATAATGGACTTTCGCGTGCTGATACCACTCTGCTTGGAGCAAGCGGCACAGAATTATAGGTCTGGTGGAACAGGTGTGAGCCTTTGCTATCGAAGCCGGCGGTGGGTCCCCTGGGAGTTCTCCTTGTTGGGTCACAGGACGTCACTGTGACTGCCCGCCTGACGGCCCTGGCCCCGCCACCTTCCAGCCTCCTCCTCTCCCTTTCCCAGCGTTCACCCTGACACGCATCCGTTCAAGCCACAGGCGCTCCCAACTCTGCCTCCTCCATGCCTCTCATTTCTGTCTGAGGCTCTCTGTCCTTTCTGCCGTCACCCTTTCCTTGCCTCATTCATCTCTTGCCTGCTTTACTACCAAAGTCGTGTTCACTCTGTTCTCCATACAGAGTGGACTATTTTTTAAAAATACAAATCTATTCTTATTATTTTATTCCTACGCTTAAAACCCTGACATGGACTCCTATTGCCTTTAGTATGAAATTCAAACTTATTGCATAATTGCTTTTTGAACGTCTCTTTTCTCTGCTAGACCCAAAGCTCCATGAGAGTCAATATATTTTCTTTATTTCTGTCTCCTCTAAAGGGGAGCTTCCCTGATAGCTCAGTTGGTAAAGAATCCACCTGCAGTGCAGAAGACCCCGGTTTGATTCCTGGGTTGGGAAGATCCCCTGGAGAAGGGATAGGCTACCCACTCCAGTATTCTTGGGTTTCCCTGGTGGCTCGGCTAGTAAAGACTTCACCTGCAACACAGGTGGCCTGGGTTTGATCCCTGGGTTGGGAAGATCCCTTGGAGAAGGAAAAGGCTACCCACTCCAGTGTTCTGGCCTGGAGAATTCCATAGACTGCATAGTCCATGGGTTGCAAAGAGTCAGACACGACTGAGTGACTTTCACTTCACTCCACCTCTAAAGGAGGTCTAGCCTGCTGTAAATGATCTCCTATTATTCACTGAATGAAGAGATTAACTTTGCAAATATCTCTGTAAAAGGCGCTCTTACCACTCTGCCACTTCAGATTGTTTTGAATAACTTTTTTTCCTCCCACAAACAAATTCTCTATGCTTAGTTGACCAGAATTAGGGTATTAAGATAGTCGTATCTTGATATTTATACTGACAGATAGTACAGGCATAGATGTCTCTATATAGCAAATCCTTTCCACTCTAGCCAGCGGTGACTCATCTGTGCTTCCGCTCCTAACAGATATGAATAGATTAGTGAAAGCACGGTAGAGAAAAGGTGGAGACGAGAGAACCAGGGAACGGGGGAAATCACCTTTTTGTGCGCAGAGGAGACGGAAATCTGCGTGCAGAGGAGCAGCTTTAACAGAGGTGGGAAGAAGATGCTCTTGTGGACCCAGGAATCGAAATTTGCAAAGGAGAGAGAGGAGGGAAAGAACGCTCCTTTCCCGTGGCTTGGAGGATGCTGGTGGCGATATATTTTTTGGCAAACAGTCAAAGAAGGGAACGAGTGCCGCTGGGCCACGCGGCAGTCACAGTGTCGGGGGACACGCCCGGTGCGTGTGGTCACAGCCCGCGCCGCGCTGCATGCCCGGCTCCAAGGGGCCCTTCCGCTGCCGTCCAGAGGCATGCTGGGGAGCAGAGCTGACGGTGCGCGCGGCTCAGCAAAGGCCTCTCTCCCTTCCCGACGGTCAGCTTCCTGCCCTCCTGAAGGCTAGCTCCTGCCCTGCTCCAGTTGCCCCCGTCCCCAAATAGGAGGCGTCTTCCCAAAGGACTCATTCTGTGTGTGTCACTTTCCAGACCCCGAGACTGGCGCTGCTGTCCTCTTCATCAAAGCGGAGGAGACGAAGCAGCAGATGAGCAAGCTCAGCAGCGAGGTAGGAGCTCTGCCTTTCTCTGGCCAGGCGGGAGTGGTGCGGGGCTGGGGATCCCCGTCACCGGCAGCGGCGGGGTAGTAGACTCAGACAAGCATGCGCTGCGGCTGCTAGTGACGAGTGCGGATGAACTCCCACTCAACCCGATGCAAGTATCAGTTGCTCAGCTTCTCTCAAGCTCTGTCCTGCCATGTGTAAGCAGGAGACAGCAGTTACACCTACCTTGTGGCCCATTTGTGAAGTTAAATGAGATCATCTAGCCAGATCTCTTAACATACAGGAAACATTAAGTGCTAATTTCTCTAATTAATGTCATAAACGTATTGATATTCGGTTTCAATGGTGCTTTTTCACTTTTTTATATACTTTAATTTCTAATGAGTTAAAGCAAGATCATTCATCCAGAGATGAATCAAAATAATGAATAGGAGTAATCCAGTGGCCTGAAACTGTTCTTTTCTCTAGTCTGCACTTGCTTTGTAACTTTGAGCACTTTAGCTCTCTAGATCTTACCATCTCTTTGTATAAAATAAGATAATTTAAAAAATAATTTTATTGAGGTATATTGTACATCTTATCCAATGCATTCATTTGAAATGAGTACAATTTAATAATTTTTAGTAGCTTTATTGAGTGATTCAGCCATGCCCATGTGAGTTTTAGAATACTTTTTATCCTCCTAACAAGATCTCCCACACCCATTCATGATTAATTCCTGTTCCCATATCCAGTCCTGGGCAACCACTTGTCTACTTCCTGTTTCTATTAGTTTGTCTTTTCTGGATATTTCATACGAAAAGAGAAGGTAATTTCTGAATCACTCTCTTCACTTGGGTGCCCCCCAATATAATTAATTTTTTTTTAAGATTTTGAGACAATGATTTGCATGCAAATACTTTCTCTGGGAGGTGACCTGGGAAGCAAGAGGAAGGAGCAGAGGAGTAAGACAGGAAAGAAAGGAAGGCAAGTGAGTGGACCAGGGGGTGCTACTGAGATGAATGACTCTGTAGGCAGTTGGGGCTCCATTCTGCTGGGGTGGGGCCACGGAGAGCTCATGTAGGGCAGCTCGGAACCGTTCTTCCATGAGACAAGGGAAAAGATGGCTTCTGAGGGGTCACCTGCAGGCCTAGCTGCAGGAGAGACTAGAAAGATCCTTCAAATAGGAAAGTGCAGGAAGACCCAACTGTTCGTGACGACCTTCAGGGTAGACCTAGGTCAAATTCCCTGAGCAGGCACAGACAGGGTAATGGGACTGAAGTAGATTCTCTGATGAGATCTTGGCAGAAAATGTCACCAACTGATGATGAGATCTGAGAAAAGTGAAATTCATATAAACGTAGCTGGTTTCCAATTTTCTGTAACAATGGAAAACTGGGCATCTTTTCATAACGTGCAGAGGTTTCTGCTCCCGGGCATTCCGTCAGCTCACTGCCCTCTCTCCTGAGCCTGCGCGTTCTGGAGGTGAGATTGCTGCCAACCAGAAGTGAGAGGCCACAGCGCAGCCTGACCAGTTAGGAGCGGGGACACAGGCTGGGCCGGCACCCTGCAGCCGTCAGGGCGTGCCCGGACTCGGGCCACCCCCCCTCCCAGTGAAAACACACCGCAAGACCGAAACCAAACCACTAAAGCCTCTATTGGAGACCTGAAAACCAACTTGTGCGTGTACGTGTGTGTGTGTGTGCATGCGTGCGTGTGAGTGTGTGCGTGTGTGCGTGCGTGCATGTGTGTGTGCATGTGTGTGTGTGTGTGTTCGGTTTAAGAGCACTTTATTGTATGGAGTTTTTTTGGTTGCTGGGGTTTTTTTGTTTGTTTGTCTGAACATCAGCTTTTTATGAAACAATTTCCTTTAAGATATTGTCATCAGATAAAATCACCCATCTGAATTATTTTCTCTCACATTTGAGGAGATTATCTAGTGGCTGTAAGAATGGATTGACCAGTATCTTAGCTCAGCTACAGAAGTTAGTGATTGGTTTGGGGAAAAAAATGTGTATTTGGGGAAAAAAATGTGTATCTTCACCTTTTGGAATGTTGATTTTTCCAAGTTACAGCTGAAAATCCATACACTATATGCCTTTCCTTTCAGAATCTGAGGCAGTGATAGATGCATTAAAACAGATAACCGTTTGGAAAACAAAATATTTCCCCTGTGTGATTCTGAATACATGACTGCTTTTCTGGTGAAATGGCATAAGTCGTGCTCTCTTGTCATCTACTGAAGTGAAAAGGGCAAGATAAGTGTCAGTGGTCTGATCATTCCTTCCGTAAAGAATTAGTTTTTCCTTAGTTGAAAATATCTGATTTCTTCATAGTTGAAGCGTAAGTAAAAAAGACCTGATTTTTCACACATAATTTAATTTATACATAGTCTTGACCCTTTAGGTATATAGTCTTTACCCTTTAGGTATAAACATTACATTAATGAGTCTATATTACATTAGACAGGATTAAAATATTAACTGACTTCAAACTGTAAAATTACCCCTTCTAACCACCTGCTTGTCTTTTCCCCATAGTTTCTACAAAGTAATGTTTATATAGCAAAAAAAAAAAAAAAAAAGTCTGTCTTTCAAAGGCCAAGACTAATTTCTCCGTCTCACCTACTTCTTGCTGCTCACATATGTGACCATTTGACTGCTCTATTCTTTCTTTATTCTGTTCTTTTGGTTAGGAGTAAGCAGGAGAAGAATTAATAATAAATGGTAGGAGGCACTGCATGACAATAACTCTGCAACCCAAAGGGGACCCCCTTAATCTAGGTGAGGCATATTTGACACTGTGTAACCCAGAGGGCATCGTGCGATGCCCATTCTATTTGCTCAAACATTTCAGATATAAAGAAATTGTTCATTGATGTGTAGAGTTCATAATCAACTGACTAAATACAGCACTAAAATAAGGAAAGGAAAACTGTTGCTAATAACCTACATTCACAGAACTGCTAGAGAGCTTAGGAGATGCAGGGCAGCCGCTGATGTCTGCAGGCTTTTGAAAACATTGCCATTGCTTTGCAGCAGTGAAATGGTGACATGCTAAGAAAATTGTTTGAACATAACAACAAAACACCACAGTGGGTGGCAGGGGCCGTGCCAGTCGCCTGTTCTGCTCCTGAAAAGGTTTGTAGGTCAGGCTCAGAGGGCTTCCTCATCTCCAAAATCTGGGTGACCCAGAAAGACTCCACGGCCAGGCCTCCCAAGAGAAGCTGCGTGCCCACCCAGAAGGAGTGATGCATCAAACACAACAGAGAGAAAGAGCGGACGTTTGGAGCGAGAACGGCTTCCAGATCCCCATCCATGGACCAGCTCTGTGACTTCAGCAAAGTGCTCACCTCCTCTGCGTTCAGCTCTGTATGAATAATACAATCTGTCAGAGAGGAGTGTTGGAAGGACTTCAGGCTCTGTGTCAAGCCCCAGACACGGTGTCTTCCTTTAATAAATGGTCAAATGATCATTCCTTCCTCATGCTAGGTCGTGCTTCTAGTCAACAAATGTGACTCAAGTTAGACACCCCGCTACCCAACAGTGCCCCATGCAGAACGATAGAATTCATCAATGCTGATGGAATAAAATGAAATGAATTGAGAAACATACTTGATTATGAAAATTAATGCTTTCACCTTGGATTTCCTTTTGCTATGAAGATGCTCACTATCAAGTTAGTATCAAAAATGATAGGGAAAAAAATTACATTTCAATGCATCTTACTTTAGCTAAACAGTTTGAGGTAATGGTGTCATTGACTTACTGTGAAGAACTCTTCCTCTTTACACTTATAGATTGAAGGGCAAAGAGGGCCAGTATGCCAGTTAATAATGCTGGACCATTACTTGACATTACACTAAACATATAAACAGAAAAATGGTGATAAAACTAGGCAGAAGACAAGCTGCCAAACTTAACAGAAAGAAGACTGCAGTCAAACCTCCGTTTGCAACGTGAGAAAATGTGGTGACTTGTTAAACCATCCATAGCAGAATGCAGCTTGGCCAGAATGCTCCACTCGCCTCCTTTAGTATTTTCCTTGTAGGTACACAAAGGAGTCAGTTAATATTGGTCCATTTTAAGGCAACTTGAGCTTTAACTAAATTCAGAAGAATGAAATATATACATGCCTAAACAAAAGAAAGTTTATTTTTTGGGCTCCAAAATCACGGCAGATGGTGACTGCAGCCATGAAATTAAAAGACACTTGCTTCTTGGAAGGAAAGCTATGACCAACCTAGATAGTATATTCAAAAGCAGAGACATTACTTTGCTGACGAAGGTCCGTCTAGTCAAGGCTATGGTTTCTCCTGTGGTCATGTATGGATGTGAGAGTTGGACTGTGAAGAAGGCTGAGCACCGAAGAATTGATGCTTTTGAACTGTGGTGTTGGAGAAGACTCTTGAGAGTCCCTTGGACTGCAAAGAGATCCAACCAGTCACTCCTGAAGGAGATCAGTCCTGGGTGTTCATTGGAAGGACTGATGCTGAAGCTAAAACTCCAATATTTTGGCCACCTGATGCGAAGAACTGATTCATGTGAAAAGACCCTGATGCTGGGAAAGATTGAAGGTGGGAGGAGAAGGGGACGACCGAGGATGAGATGGCTGGATGGTGTCACTGACTCGATGGACATGAGTCTGAGTGAACTCTGGGAGTTGATGATGGACAGGGAGGCCTGGCATGCTGCAGTCCATGGGGTCCAAAGAGTTGGACACAACCAAGTGACTGAACTGAAACAAAAAAAGTGAGCTTTATAGAAACAACAATTTATATTGACTTTATTGAGACAGAAGTCTGGCTTCCCATACTTTTTATTAACTCCAGGTTTGAAACAACTTGATTGAGATATGATTGACATGTTGTAGAATTCATCCACTTAAAGTTACAACCTAAGACGTCCCTGGCGGTCCAGGCTTCCACTGCTGGGCGCACAGGTTCAGTCCCTGGATGGGGAACTGAGATCCCGCATGCTGTGCAGTGGGGCCTAAATTAATTAAGTAAAGTGTAAAACGCAAGACCTTTTAGTATATTCTCAGACTCGTGCATTCATCACCATAATAAATTTTCTAACATTTCGTTACCCCACAAAGGAAGTTTGCCCACACAGCCAACACCAGTGGCTCCCGGCCCCTCAGCCCCGGCAACCGCTGATCCACACTCCACGCCCACACACTCGCCTACTCTGGACATTTCCTGTAAATGGAATCGTGCAATATGGCCCCTTGTGACTGGCTCGTTTCATTGAGCATGCTTTTGCTGTTTCATCCCACATTGTGGCATACCAGTGCTTTATTCCTTTGTATTGCCAAGTAATAGGTTCCATTGTGTAGATATTCCACACTTTATTTATTCATTCATCACTAGATGGGCTTTCGCAGTGTACCCGCTCTTGGCAATAAGAATNCTTTTGCTGTTTCATCCCACATTGTGGCATACCAGTGCTTTATTCCTTTGTATTGCCAAGTAATAGGTTCCATTGTGTAGATATTCCACACTTTATTTATTCATTCATCACTAGATGGGCTTTCGCAGTGTACCCGCTCTTGGCAATAAGAATAATGCTGCTGTGAGCGTTTATGAAACACTCAGAAAGTTCTGTGTGGACTTTAAAGGAAAAGCATGCGCGGAAGGATTTCATTTCTCCCTCTCCGCCCCGGGTGGTTCCAGCCAGGTGCAGATGGCCACCGCAGTGCGACGGGTGGCCCGCCGAGGGTGCTGCCCTATCTCTGTCTTTAATCGGGGGGCGGCTGCTTTGCCGCGCTGCGTTGCTTTCTGCTGCACAGCCTGGGCCAGCCAGGCCGGCGCACACCCGCTGCCTCCGGGGCTCCGGCCCACGCCCGTCTCCCGGTCTCAGGCTGAGCTCCTCCCCGCCGCCGTCCCACGCGTGCTCGTGTGTGTGTCCGTGTGTGTGTGTCCCGGCTGCTCTCGGTCCACCCCCCCCCC
>SJYV01035144.1:0-22358 GCA_006410875.1 Neotragus pygmaeus | reverse complement strand
GGCAATTCATTTTTTTCTTCCTTTTACATAAGCTGAAATTTTTTGAAGTGAATGTGCATTGAGACAAAAACTGGGATAAACCAACTGTCTAAGCCACATAGTTAATCAGAAAGAAATTAGTGGTTTATCTATGAAATTTCCAAATCCACTGATTATATTAACAGGAGTCTAAGAAACAGACTCACTTATATAAAGAACTTTAACTTTTGAACAAATATACTGATTCTTAGGCCAAACAGTAATAAATAAATGTGAGAAAATCAAAGACATTTTCCTATATAGCCTATGTGACTATTAACTTTCGGATGGCAGTATTTGATAAGCTCTTAGCGCACTTCTGCAGATATAGTTGTATTTGGTTCTCAAGACATTCCTTTACATTCAGATGTGGAAACCTAAACACAAACAAGCTAAGGACTTTTGTCAATTTCCCAAGAGAAATTTCAAAGGAGTGGAACTAGATAGAATCCAGAGATCCTTGTGAATAACATGAGATCTAATATACTATATAGAACACTTAATTGCATGGATATTTTCTTATTTTTTGAAGATAAATGATATTTTACATGATATATTAAGAACATCTGAATTCCTCTGAAGAATAATTTAAAATTGGAAGACAGTAAATTCTCTGTTATGATTGAACAATATCACTGTCTTCTAACAAATAAAAGGAACCAAACCAAAACAGAGAGGCAAAGGGGGAGAGGCAGAGAGGGAGAAAAAGTGAACAAGAGGGTGGGAGGATGGGAAGTAAAGAAAAAATTAGATTCTTTAAGCAGTAGAGAGTCACTTTTAGGCAAAGGAAAGTTTTTTGTTTTTTTTTCCTTTGCCTGTTTTCTTAAAAATAGTACAATCCCTCAAATCCACTAGTAATATGACATTAGGGACAAATGAAATACATAAACTAAGAACTCATTAAAATGGATTGAAAGGGTGTGCACTCTGCTGAATTACCAAACAAAGGAAAAACAAATANTTTTTCCTTTGCCTGTTTTCTTAAAAATAGTACAATCCCTCAAATCCACTAGTAATATGACATTAGGGACAAATGAAATACATAAACTAAGAACTCATTAAAATGGATTGAAAGGGTGTGCACTCTGCTGAATTACCAAACAAAGGAAAAACAAATAAGAAACAAGTCTCTCACATTCCATTGAAAACAATTTATTATTTATTAAAGGATTATAGATATTGATTAACCTTCTCTCACTTTTGTTTTTGGGGGGTGCTCTGATAGATTAATCAAAAGCTATACAATTTCTGGTAAGTTTCAGTTCTGTCTCTGGGTACTGGGCTATCATTGTGTTTTATTACTTCTACTGTTTTATTACTCCTCTCACTAATAATCCTTATTGAATTACAGCAATACCCATGGTATACTCCAGAGTACAGAGAGCTGAGTGTGTTTCCCATTTCCTCTAAAAAACAGAAAATGCCAGGAAAGAAAACCTGAGCTAGAGTCTGAAGCCAATACGTTCAGCCTGATTAAGACCAGACTGAGGCTATCTACACTGAAAGGGCTATGTGGGCTCCCTAAAGTGCATGTTCAGCCCATAAATAAAAACAGAAAGCTAAACTTTCTGGTTTTCTGCTTGATGGCTTTCCAGCTTATGATGGTACACGTTCTACCCATTCTCTCGAGTCTAGTTCATGTCTCACCTCCCAACCAACAAAACTCACATTGATCTTTCTTGCCTTTCAACTCATGTATTATCTGTTCCATCCATTCGGCATTTGCTTTGATAATTTTTTTTCTATAAACATTTTTGCCATCCTATGTAGACTATTAGTATAATGCACTGTCCACCAGAAAGAAACAAATCTTATAAGCAGATTTCCTTGGAAGGCTCTGTTTAAGTGGTCCTGGGGATGAGAATCATGACTGTAATTGTCAAGTAAGGTCTATCTTTACATTTCATGCAAAGATGGGCACAATAAAAGGACAGAAATGGTAAGGACATAACAGAAGTACAAGAAATTAAGAGGTGGCAAGAATATACAGAACTGTACAAAAAAGGTCNATTTAGTCACTAAACAGTGTCCAACTCTTTGTGACCTGAGAGACTGTACCCTGCCAGATTCCTCTGTCCGTGGGATTTTCCAGGCAAGACTACTGGAGGAGGTTGCCATTTCCTTTTCTGGAGGATCTTTTCAACTCAGGGATGGAACCCGAGGAGATGTGTATAAGAGACAGCAATTAGACTAGGGACCATGGTCTGCCAATCCTTGATTTATGTCAGTGAGTGCAAACTGCCAGCAAATTGTACACACTGGCTAAAATGAATGAATAGGTACAGTGTAGATAGGATTTTTGATCGCTTACACACAAATGCATCTTATTTCAACAGAGAACTGTTTCATGTGGTATAACTAAATAACAGAATCTGACTTTCAGTACTGGAAGTGACCTAAAAAATGTCTAAAAAATCAACCCATTAATTTTACAGATGAGTAAATGGAAGCCAAGAACATTTGAATGGCAGGTACCATGTTACACAGATTTTTTTCTAAAACACAAACTTTCCAGAAAAAAAAAATCTTAAAACATAAGACATAAATGCCAAAATGGAATTTCTCTAGATGTGACAAGAAATAAAAGAAACATTAGTTTCATGGGATTTTATTGTTTGTGATAAACACAAGCAACAATTTATTGCTTCTCTGTTATTTTTATTGCTCTACCACAATTTGCCACAAATGATGTTACGGAGAGAAGTGACTTTTTCCAACAAAAATGAGCTGAATTTCCACTTATTAGCATTGTGAACGAAACTGTCAGATACTGCAAAATGGCAGAGGCTCAATTTTATCTGAGTAAGGTAGGCTCTGCTAATGTTTATCACCCAATTTCCCGCTGTCTGATTTCAGTTATCAAGCAAATCATAACGTAAGCCATGCTATCTACTATGGATCAACTGAAAAAAAAAAAGGTTTATATTTCTATTTTAATGGTTATTAAGTTAAAAAAACTCAGGTATAGATGATCAACTAGGAGAATTTTAAGGATAAATGCACACAACACACAAAACCAAAGCAGAACAAAACGGGAATGCTCTCCTATCGGGGCATTAACTTTCTATGGTATTTTAGGGACAACAGAGGAGGGTCTAAGGAATAGTTACTAGGGGTGGAATAAAGCATTGCTGTTGTTATTTAGTCACTAAACAGTGTCCAACTCTTTGTGACCTGAGAGACTGTACCCTGCCAGATTCCTCTGTCCGTGGGATTTTCCAGGCAAGACTACTGGAGGAGGTTGCCATTTCCTTTTCTGGAGGATCTTTTCAACTCAGGGATGGAACCCGAGGCTCCTGCAAAGTCCCTGCATTGACAGGTGGATTTTTTTTTTTCCTTTTAACCCCTAAGCCACCTGGGAAGCCCAGAATAAAGCATGGATCAATGCTAAAAACCATTCAACTGATAGTAATTTGGGAAAAGAGCCAACATTTTATACCTATCTCTATTTCACAGTTTCTTCTTTAAAATATTTCTTATAAGAATGTTAGAGGTCGTGGAAAAAGAGTCATGGCCAACTGGTCATGGCCAATTAATTAACTAAGAGAAAGTAAATACACTTAAAAACAAACAAACAAATATGCCAACCTCAAGGCTGGCATTTGTAAACTTACATAAACTTGTTTACCTGAAAGAAAATTTCCCCTCCAGATAAAGCTTCATGATTCCTTTAAAAAAGCAATGCTTCCCCTATCAAAGTGAACAACCTTGAGGCAAACAATTACTCTTCCTCTTTTTCAATTTTCTAGTTCCTGAAATGCAGGTTTGGACTAGATGTTCTTCTGTAGGTTCCCTAGAAGTCTCTAATTTTATGTGTTTGCTCAAATGCTTTTTTTTTCTCTAAATCATTGTCCAACTAAGTGAAACACTATCTGAACATTATCAGAACTTCAGTGAGATCACGGAATGAAGGGATAAAAGCATTGGCCATTTCTTATTTATCTTTCATGAGAAAATGACTTTTAACCAGAATAAATTTCAACAAGAACTTTTATATCATAAACTGAATAACAAAGTAACATAACATTTAAGAAGCTTTTAATGAATTAATCATGTTTGGAGAACCTCCTAAAATAATGGATAATGCTTCTTTTTAAAAGGTAACACATTTTTCTGATTAATGTTGTCAAACAACAAGGACTGTGTGTTAATGGCAAGAAATTCTGTTAGTTCATTCAGGTATACAGTGTCACTCTAGATTAATATATGGCATTTGCTACAGTATATCTCTGAAAAAAATTTCATTGGATAGTGAAAGTGAAAGTCGTTCAGTCATCCGACTTTCTGCAACCCCATGGGTATAGTCCATGGAATTCCCCAGGCNATAAAGGTCTGTCTAGTCAAGGCTGTGGTTTTTCCAGTGGTCATGTATGGATGTAAGAGTTGGACTGTGGAGAAAGCTGAGCACTGAAGAATTGATGCTTTTGAACTGTGGTGTTGGAGAAGACTCTTGAGAGTCCCTTGGACTGCAAGGAGATCCAACAAGTCCATTCTGAAGGAGATCAACCCTGGGATTTCTTTGGATGGACTGATGCTAAAGCTGAAACTCCAGTACTTTGGCCACCTCATGCAAAGAGTTGACTCATTGGAAAAGACTCTGATGCTGGGAGGGATTGGGAGCAGGAGGAGAAGGGGAAACCAGAGGATGAGATGGCTGGATGGCATCACAGACTCGATGGATGTGAGTCTGAGTGAACTCTGGGAGTTGGTGATGGACAGGGAGGCCTGGCATGCTGCGATTCATGAGGTCACAAAGAGTCAGACACAACTGAGTGACTGAACTGAAATGAACTGAACTGAAATCCTTAACCCAGGAAGGTCTCGTCTGGCTGAGTTGAATTTCTTGATTTGTACCATGTTAATCTTATCTCACGCTATGCTAATCAGGGGTGTCACTTTCTTATATCAAGGCCATTATTGAATAAAGACAGCACAGTCTTTTATTCTCTATCAAAAAATCCAAAGTCTAGATTTAAAAATAAAGAAACATTTGCCCATTGTATCACACAGCTGGTAAAAAGGCTTGATTGTAACTATCAGATTTTCTCCTGGTGTAGGGCTAGGTCTTTGGTTCTCTCCCTGAGAGCATTATGATCTGGGGGCATCTTGTCCCTCTGTTCTGAATTTCTTATCCTGACGCTGTCCCAATGAGAGGAACCTGTTTAGTTCTTTGGATTGGGTGGAGGGAAAATAGGGAAGGAATGCAGTTGGAGGACTTCATTAATGTCCTAGCTATTAAAAAAATAGCTTTCCCATTGGATAGAGAAATGAGTACTAAAAAAAATCCCTTTGTAATACTGGTTTATAATCTGCATCCTACCGACCCCTCCCCCACTGCAGCCATTTAGAACGATTTAGCTCCTTGGCGATGGAAGAATGGAAAAGTTATTTTATACTTCTTTCTAACAACCTTACTTTTCCTATATCCTTAGTATGGTACATAGTTGACACTTAATAAATACTTGATAGACTGGTTTTGTTTTTAGTTAAAATTTCATGACAAAGTCTTTAATGCAAGTTTTCATCATGCAAAAACCGATTCTTATCTCCATAATTGCAAAGCTAGGCCTGCACTGTCCAATACAATAGCCACTAAACCGCATGTGACTAGTGAACATTTTTAACATGGTTCGTTCAAGTTGAGATATGCTGTAAAGTGTAAATATATATCGTATTTCACAAACTTGGTATAAAGACTGCAAAATACCTCATTAATTTTTTTTTACATTGGTTCCATCCTATACGTGATATTTTAGGCTAAAACAATTATTAAAACTAAGCTTACCTTTTTCTTTTTAAAAACGTCATTAGTAAAAAACGTTGAAAAATTTACATGTGTTTCATACTATATCTCTCCTAGACGGGTCCGATCCAGACAAGATTAGACAACCTTTTTTAAAAAAAAAAAAAACAAATCCAAGTGAATTGTTCATTTTCACAGTAAGGGCCAGAAGAAAGTAATCCAAGTCAGGGTCCATTTGCAGCAGTGTTCAGTCAATATAATAAAAGGTTACAAGATCTGAGTAAACTGTACTGTGGTAGAACCGGCGATGAGTTGGGAAGAAAGACTTGGAGCTAAGTTTCAGCATTTCCATGAAGACATCTAGTCTGTCATTGGTATCTTAACAACCTGCCTCAGAATCCTACAGAAAATTATTGTAGGATTCACAGTCCTACTGGCAGTGAGAACTACTGGGGCTTCCTGCAGTGAAAGGGGAGTTGAAATATCATTGATGATGATCTTGTTACAATCACAAGAAACGAAACTTATTGATGTAAAGTCAGAGGTAAACCAAGCAGGTGAAAACAAATGAAAGTTCCCTGTAGTTTCAGAGCAGACAGAAGATAGTCATCAATCCTTTAAAAGCATTTACGTTTCACTTTCCTGTTGTGTGATAGGCTTTCCAAGTTGCACAGGGGTAAAAAATCTGCCTGCCAATGCAGGAGACACAAGAGATGCGGGTTTGATCCCTGGTGAGGAAAATCCCCTGGAGCAGGAAATGGCGACCCACTCCAGTATTCTTGCCTGGGAAATTCAACGGTCAGAGGAGCCTGGTGGGCTATGGTTCATAGGGTCGCAAAGAGTTGGAGAGAACTGAGCGCTCGCACTTGCTTGCTCCCTGTTGCATTAGTTGTCATAGTTTTCATTTTTCATTAAAAATCATCTCTTTCTGTAGCGAATTCTCTTGGGNGCTATGGTTCATAGGGTCGCAAAGAGTTGGAGAGAACTGAGCGCTCGCACTTGCTTGCTCCCTATTGCATTAGTTGTCATAGTTTTCATTTTTCATTAAAAATCATCTTTTTCTGTAGCGAATTCTCTTGGGCAAAGAAAACAAGACACTTTTAAAATTTTAACTTAATAAAATATCTTGATAATATGACAATTCATTATCATAGTGATTCATTCACTTTACCTGAGAAAAGCCTCCAAAGTCTCTGGCATTGCTGTGAACCGATCACTTTAGAATCTCTGGTACTATTTTATCATGTGTATAGTAGGTATAGCAATGCTTTCTATGTTTACTTTACTTAGCTACCAAGTGGGAAGAAGTTATAGTCTTCTAATAAAAAAGGAGGGGAACAGAATGCACATTTGAAAGAACCTGAGTTGGGAAATTAATCCTGATGTGAAAATTGCCACTTTCTGACTTAGGAAAGTTGCCTAACCTCTCTAATCCTGGGTTTCTTCTTTTATAAATTGCAATAAATGATATATCTCTTACCAGATCACTGGAGAATTAATTGAGCTCATTTATATGATGCTCTTAGTACAGAACATAACACACAAAGCAGCTGTATTTAGAATCCATGTGCTCAGCAATAAAGCTGATATCCTGATATGTGTATATATCTACCTATAGATAAATATGTATAAATTAGTATACAGATAGATTAAATGATGAGGAATGTCACAAACTCCAATTAACTTCACAGAAAAGAACTGCTTATGAGACTCATCTCAAAAGCATTTTTTTAAAACTATTGATTTTGTCTCTGAATGTTGTAAATAAAGTTATATAACTGTGGGAGGAAAAAAAGCATTTTTCCCCCATTTTTCACTTACGATTAAATAAGTGAAAGTCGCTCAGTTTTGTCTAATTCTTTGAGACCCCATGGACTGACTGTATAGTCCATGAAACTCTCCAGGCCAGAATACTGGAGTGGGTAGCCTTTCTCTTCTCCAGGAGATCTTCCCAACCCAGGGATCGAACCCAGGTCTCCCACCTTGCAGGCAGATTCTTTACCAGCTAAGCCACAAGGGAAGCCCAGGAATACCAGAGTGGCTAGCCTACCCCTTCTCCAGTGGATTTTCCTGACCTAGGAGTCAAATCCAGGCCTCCTGCATTGCAGGTAGATTCTTTACCAACTGACCTATCAGGGAAGCCCTCCGATTCAATAAGCCCATGTAAAACATCATAAGTTAAATGGAACTTTGTGCAACATGGCAGATTTGCTTAAGTAAACATAAAAGGAGGAGGCATGAAGGTAGGCGACTTTAAGAAGCTTCCAAGGAAAATGTTGAAATTCTTCTGCTGGATTTTAGATAACGCCCTGGAGGAAAAAAAATATTCACATGATTAAGATATTTAAGAAAATCACAGAGTTAATCACATTGACCTCTTCTGGGCCTTCAGAATTAACCACAAAGAAGTTTTAGTATCACCCCTAGCCTTAGAAAACCATCACCACTCTCCTAAAAACTTGTATTATTGTTTTTCAGTAGAATAAGGAAGGAAGAGAAATAATAGGAGGAGGAAGAAAGAAAGGATGAAAGGCAAGCAAGAGAGGGTGAAAACTAGTCAAACATCCCTGGTTGGACGTTTATTCAGACATTTACATTTTCTTCCTTCATTATCACTACCAGTGACAGTCTAGTGCACCTTAACCAGAATTTTTGCTCTGCCAGTAACATGTGAGTTTAAAAATAGGTCATTGTTTTTTAGAATGCAGTTCACTTATGAAGAAGTCAAAAAAAATAAAAGAATTAAAAATCCAGCTGTTGTGCTAATTGGATGCTTAAATTATTATTTCAGCTAAGTTCTTAGCTCAGTAAATGGCTTTTATAGACCCAGGCAGTGGGCCATCCCCATACCCTGGTATCAAGCCCGATGTGCCGTATGCTTCCCTTTGTTATTCTCCTTAACTATGCTCGGACTGAGATTCCTGGAAGCCACCTTGCCTGTTGATGGAAACCACATTCTGGGTCACATGTGGACCCACTCCCTCACCATTCACAGCTGATTCTCAACTGCACCATGGGGAGGAAACAAACTGCTGGCCTGTCTTACTCGTCCTTCCCTGTGCCTGAAAAGACAGGGAACACTGAATGGTCCCCTCGCAGTTTTTGCTGAGTCTACCCTGTTGGTCAGTATAGAACCAAACAGCCTCATCTGCCCGGTGAGTGCAAGTCAGACTGTACATTAAAAGTCCCTGTGCCAAGCCAGTAGTGTAATTGTTAACATTTTTACAATATGTGAAATAAGAGCATTTCACATGTATCACTTCACACTTTACAAAGTGTTTTCCTTTACTACATAATCACATTTAATTTTGCATGAGCCAGAATGGAGCTGTAGGAAGAAGTGTGGAGCTGGGCAAATCCATGTTTAAACTGGTGTTGCCAATTATCAGCTGTGTGACTTTGGCAATCATGTACCTTCTCTGAGCCTTGGTTACTCATGTGTCAAACGGGGACTATATCTAAGTTTCTTGTGAGGATGAAATAGACTAACATACATAAAGTTTATAGACTCATCCCTAGGCCAAGTGTCTTATTATACTCATTCTAGAATCCCTGAGGGTTTAGTCTCAGGCAAGAGGAGAAGGAGAAAAAGGAAGGGATGGGGAGAGTTGGGAAATAGGACTGGGAGAAGGAGAAAAGAAGCTAACCAGCCAATGAAATATATTTACCATTAGCGGAGCGCTCACTCTCTGTGGCGAATGCTAATCCTTTTTGTGTATTATCTAACTTACTCTTGCAATAATCCTGTGACATGAATATTATTATTCTCAGTTTAATGATATGGAAATTGAGTGGGATTTAAGGAACTTGCCTAGATTTGAACAGTTGATCAATGGGGGAGCCTAGCTTAAAACCCAAATCCATCTGAACAAATAGCCAATGCTCATAACAATGTTTCCACCTAGAATTTAGCATTTTCTTCTAAAAGTCTACAAGCCATGGGAACAAAGGACTCTGTTCTCCCTGGTAGAAAGTTGTAACAAAATAAATAGTGATAATTCTTTGTATAGAAATAGATATAGATGGGGAAACAATGGAAACTATCTATATATAAATAGACTTAGATATAGTTTTTATATAGAAATATGCAGTAAAGAACCGTGCTTTGCGCAAACTGCCTTGTAGCAATTGCAGAAAGTAGGATTCATTTCTGAATCCTACAGATAAGAAACTGAAGGTATGTGTAGTCAGCTAAATCTTACATAGGGAAGAGGTAAATCAGGATTTGAACCTTGAGTCGCTAACTCGAAGACCAAGATTTTTCTCAGACAAACTGTCTGTCTGACAAAGTGAGACAGACCTGGTTCTGATGGATTCTATTTCCCAGGAAGGCAGGAGTCTTTGCTAGTGCACTGATTGCCCAGAAACCTCTTCAGTATGACTGTAGTCCTGTTTCTCACTTATATACCGCTGAACTATTTACAGTAATAACACAAAAAAGTTTCAGATGGCTAACTGTTCCTGGCCTGCAAGGAACAGGAAAATGAATACTCTAGTTTCTTAGGACCTATCACCGGATGCTTAATAGAAATGTTATCAAAACCAGTGTCCTTTCCAGCATCACAAGTTCACAAGTGTGAGTGTGTGCTAAGTGTGAGTGCGTGTCTGTGTGTGTCTTCACATGTACTTCAGAGCTGAGAAGTAGACATGTGGGATGTGAAAGCATCACTTCTAATTTTAACTTTCAGAGAGAAAAGGAACTTTTAGAGGCATTTCATTGTAGTCTAAGGCTGGGTTTCCCAAGTGTTCAGTTCAGTCATTCAGTCCTCTCTGACTCTGGACTGCAGCATGACAGGCTTCCCAGGTGGTGCACTGGTAAAGAGTCCTACTGCCAGTGTAGGAGATGCAAGAGACACAAGTTCGATCCCTGGGATGGGAAGATGCCCTGGAGGAGGGCTTGGGGACTCACCTAATATTCTTGCCTGGAAAATCCCATGGACAGAGGAGCCTGGATGGCTGCAATCCATGGGGTTGCAGAGAGTCAGACATGACTGAGCAACTGAGCAGACACACACACATGCACTCATACATGTACATTCTCTGCAGCATCAGGCCACCTAGATCCAACCATCCCCGGACTAAGCAAACACACTGGTCCCATCTCTGATCTCAGCGTCCCACTCTTGTCAGCCTGCTTATTCCCAGCACTCATGCCATCACACCCCATCCAAGTGCACTACCCACCTTTCACCTAGACAGGAGACCATTACAGAGCACATTAAGAAAGCCTCTGCAAGGCAGCCAGGGTCTTCCCTTCTTTTCCCTCTAATTTTTGTCCTAAATCGTTTGGTTCTGCTTTCTGGTCCCTAGGTCTTGCAGCTGGACACTGTGTGCTATCTTTCTTTTGCCTTCCAGATCTACCCTTTTCCTTTGACCTTCTGCCCTTCATCCCAGGTGGCAGATTTGCATAGTCTATACCAACATGTGACCTAAACTCTGATTTACCATTGGTTTGGTCAGTGGAGAGTTGCATCAGGATACTAATGGGAAGAGAAAGAAATCTAGGTGTTTCTTCCTCTGGCTTCCTCCCCACAGAGTGTCGTTGGACTGGTTCAGCCTCAGGACTGGTCAACCCTCCGCTCAAGGGGACTTGTTTGAACTACCCTCTCCTTTAGGCTCTGGAATCCGTTTCTTGGGCAGTGTCCTTTTGGGTGTAGGTAAGTTCCTCTGCTTTTACCTGCCTTGGGATACTATCTTTCATGGTTTTTCTTCATCCTGCAAACAATTTTTATAATAGTTCCTTTATTACACATTCTTTAAATTAACCTTATGTTGAATATACATCTATTTCTTGCTGTTATCTTGGCTGATACATGCACTAACCATCCCCTTTCATATACTATCTTAAAAGTGTCAATCTGTCACCAATGCTACATCAATAGCTCAATTGAGACCTACTCAATGACTGCAAAAATTCCACCAATAGTCTCCCTGGCCAACCTTGACCTCTCCACTGTATCTTAACCATAGAGCCTGACTAATCTTTCTAAATTAAAACTTGACATTATTTTCCTCTTTAAAGCCTTTAATGACATCCCCTGTCCTTCGGATAAAGTCCATGTCTCTTAACATATAAGGAGGGACTCCTACCTATCTCTTTCCCTGCCTCCACTTTTCCTGCTCTCTTATTGTGAGTCCCACCTGCTCAGAGAAACTTGTATGCAGTTCAGGAAGCAACAGTTAGAACTGGACATGGAACAACAGACTGGTTCCAAATAANCGGCAGCCCCGTGAACTCCCCCTCGAAGTAGCGCAGGTCTGTGGGGCCGCAGAGGGTGGGCACGAAGGGGGGCTGGACGGCGCGGGCGAGCAGAGCCTGCCAGTCAGTGGTCTGGGGGCAAAGGCGTACCTCAGATGATGGGAGAGCAGCCCCCGTGGGCCCTCGACCCCTCCCTCCGTGCCGGCCCCGGGACCACCGCAGCCACAGCGGCTCACCCTGAAGAAAGGCTGGGTCTTGATCTCCTCAGCGTCTCGCTCGCCCGCCCCCAGGCGCTTCTCGGGGCACTTCTGGAGGAGCTGGGGGCGAGGACAGGGGTTCATCCAGGGCACTCAGCCCCAGGCACTGCCCGCCTGCCCCCAGCCTCTCGGGTAGGGAGCCCGGAGAGCCACGAGTAGCCCTCTGGCCCAGGCTGGGACCCTACAGCAATTACCTTCTGAATAAGCTCGAGGCCTTGCACCGACAGAAAGCGGGGGTATGGGGCTTCCGCATTGACGATGCAGTCAAACACCTCCTCCTCGGTGTCCCCTGGAAACGGGCACTGCGGGGAGGGGGCTCAGCAGGGAGCACCGCCCCCCCGACCTCCGCCTGACCTGGGGAGCCCCAGCAGCTCTCCCCATCCAACACTCACCTCGCCCACCAGCATCTCATAGAGCAGCACGCCCAGCCCCCACCAGTCCACAGCCCGCGTGTAGGCCTCCTGAGTCAGCACCTCAGGGGCCAGGAACTCTGGGGTGCCGCAGAAGGTGCTCGTCCGGTCCCCGAAGCCGATCCCTGCCAACCAACACCCACACTGATGCCAGCGTGCTGTGGCAGCCACGAGAACCTCTGATTGTAAGAATCAACCACCAACCCTTAGGACCTCATGCAAGGAACCTCATGCCAAGCCCTGCCCCAATATCCTTGGAGGTGGGAACAGTTTTTATGCCATCTGATAGATGAGTCCCAGCAAAGCTTGTGTGTCGGCCATGCAGAAAGCAGAACCCAGTGCCCTCTCCCAGCCTAGGCTCTCCCTCCAGCCGAGGGCAAGGGGGTCTTTCCAAGTTTTTAGGGCAGGGAAGGACAAGCCAATGCGTCTAGCTGGTCCCTGGAAGGAAAGCTGGGATGCACCTTTCCTGGAAGATGCCACTTGCTCGCCACCCTGCTGGCTTTGGTGGAGCGAGCAAGGCGGAAGGACACAGCTCTTAAAGGGAGGCACCCACCTTCCTTACAAAGCCCAAAGTCCGCAATCTTCAGGAAACCCTGGGCGTCCAGGAGAAGATTATCCAACTTAAGGTCTCTGAGGGCAAGGCAGGGCAGACCCCGAAGGAGCTGAGAAGCGCTGAGGCCCAGGGAACAGTGGCCCCACCTCATAGCAGCCCAGGAGGAGGGCAGCCCCTGACCCCCTTGCCTACTCCCCCAGCATCCCGGGGGCAAGTTACCTGTAAATGATCTTCTGCTCGTGTAAGAACTGCAGCCCCAGGACCACACAGGCCAGATAGAACCTGGAAGGTTGTGCAGGGGGGGAGTTCAGGCCCAGGACTGTGGGTGGCAGGGCAGGGAGGCACCAGGACGGCCATGGCCTGGGGACCCCCGATGTCCCTGCCAGGGTCAGATGTGGGCGAGAGGCTGGGAGGAGCCTCATGGGGCAGGGGTGGGGCTCCTCCTGATAACAGCCTACCCTTCCCAGGCCCTTAGCTTGTGCCAGGAGTGACACCGAGTGTCCACATGCCCATCCTGGCATCCTCCTGGAAGCCTCTGTTGGTGCCCTCATGACTTTTCTTTTTAATTTTTAAAAAATGTCATGCATATTTTTTTGACTGTGCTGGGTCTTCGTTGCTGGCATGGGCTTCCTCTAGTTGCGGTGAGCAGGGGCTACTCTTCGTTGTGGTGCAGGGGTTTCTCATTGTGATGAATGGGGGGTAATGCTAACTGCTTCATAGGTTTAGCTACAGAGCATGCACTCAAGGTGTGTGGGCTTCGGCAGTTGCAGCCCTTGGGCTCAGTAATTGCTCCGAGACATGTGAGATCTTCCTGGACCAGGAATCGAACCTGTGTCCCTTGCACTCGCAGGCGGGTTCTTAAGCATTAGACCACTCAGGGAAGCCTCATCACGAATATTTTTTTTAAAGGATCTGAAACTCCTGGTAAACAACCCACCCTGGGTCACAGAGCTAGTGCCAGGGCTAACATGTGAATCTGGGCTCCAGAGTCCACACTCTGATGGGCAACACATAACAACGCCATGTGTCAGTCCCTTACTGCTCACCAGTCCCTAGGCTCTGCAATTTTAAATGTTATGTCCACCAATGCACCAAGCCTATGAAGCAGTTATCATTATCCCCAATTCACCGCCATATACACTGAGGTCTGAGGTCACAAAGGCTGTGAGGGTTTGATAACCAGGATGTGAACCGAGACCTCCCTGACTGCATGCGCTCTTTGGCTGATGGGCACCCTGGAGGAAGCAGGATGAAGGGGCCGCCAGGGACAGAGGTACGAGGGAAGGCTGGTGGGAAGAGGCGAGAGGGGGACCCACCGGGCCTGGGGCTCAGGGAAGACGTCCTCATGGATCTGCATCATGAGGTCACCGCCGGGCGCAAACTCGGTCACAAAGCAGGCGTGGCTGGAGGTCTGGAAGCAGGCGAGAAGGGGAAGCAGGAACGGATGCCCTGTGCAGCCCACAGCCTCGAGGATTCGCTTCTCAGAGTACAGGCTGCAAGAGAAGGGCGTGGGTTTTACAGGCAAGGAGGGAACCCCAAAGGGAACTAAGACCTCCCCTGGCTGTGCCATGTCACCCACACAACTCCCCTGGGTCACTGGCTCTTAAAACTGCCAGGCAGGTAGTTCATATGTGCTCGGGGCTGGCACAGGTCTCAAACTTGTACCCCCACCCCATTCCCATTTCACAGATGAGGAACCTGAGGTGCACAGAGAGGAGACCTGCCCTAGGGCACACAGTTCACAACTGCAGTTGCTAATAAAAGAGCCCAGGCCTGGCTGGCCCCACAGGGTCACTTCTTCGAAGCCTCAGCAGCATTCAGCTGCCTTCTGGAGCACCAGCGCAGCCCAGGCCTGCTGTCCTGAGTTCTCTCCAGACGCCAGGGTGCTGGGAGCCCCCCAACACACACCTCTCAATCTCGTCCCGGCTCAGCACCTCCTGCTTCTTCAGTGCTTTGATGGCATAGTATTGCCCCGTCCCCTTGAACTGGACCAAGAGGACCTGGGGACCAGAGGGAGGTTTGGGGCCCAGGTGGGCAGTACAGGAGTCTGCTTCCCCTGCCCACTGCCCCTCAGAGCCCAGAGCCCTCTAGCAAATGTGCTGGGGCCTGCCCGCCCCCTTAGCCCCTTACCTTCCCAAAGTGGCCCCGGCCCAGCACAGCCAAGCAGCGGAAGTCCTGAAGCCGGGGGGGTTTCCTGCAAGAGAGAGGGTACAGGAAGCCCCCAGGACAACGAAGGGCTGGGCCTCCACCAGGAGTCGCTCCAAACCCCCTGTGTTCAATCCTNGTGGCCCCGGCCCAGCACAGCCAAGCAGCGGAAGTCCTGAAGCCGGGGGGGTTTCCTGCAAGAGAGAGGGTACAGGAAGCCCCCAGGACAACGAAGGGCTGGGCCTCCACCAGGAGTCGCTCCAAACCCCCTGTGTTCAATCCTGGGTGGTCCCCCTCTAGTGGGGAGCTGCAGAGCCCAGGGTGGGGCAGGGTTCCCAGGACTGCAGTTTCCTGGGGTCTGGCAGACAGGCTGAGCTCAATAATGTGGGTTCAGCGAGTGAGAACCTGAGAGCAAGCCAAGGAGCCTGGGGTGAGATGTGAACATCTGACATGCAAATACCCAGATGAGTGGATAAAATGTCTCAAACATCGAGGTGAGCCCATCGGGGTACCTGATAGCCAGGGCTGGCAGAGGCGGCTCGAGTCGAATCCTGGGCTCCATGTGGGGGCGTTTGGTGCGCTGCGAGGGAAGAGGGTCTCAAGGCAGAGCAGGGCTTCCTTCCCTCGAGCCCTGCCACCCAACCTGGGCAGCGCCCAGGGTGATCAACCCTGCCCTGCTGCCCCTCACCGGCATCTCTTCGGGAGTTGGCTCCTGGGCCAGGTAGAGGCGAGGGGGCTTGGGTGGGGGTTGGATCTCTTCTCGCAAGGGGGTCTTCTTGGGTGGGAAGTTACTGTGGGGTAGAAGCAGACATATACCAGGCACAGACAGCTGGAACAGTGGCGGGCAGGGAGGGCGGGGGTAGACACACAGCCACGCAGGACAGACAGACAGGTCAGAGGGTGAGCCACAGGGCAGGCACCATCTGCATCTGGAGAGAGGTGACTCTGCAGAGAAGCAGGCAGCCTGGGGTGAGCGAGGCTCCTCACCTGGGCGAGTCAGGATCGGTGGCCCGCTGGGGTGTGGCTGGGGTCTGGGAGCATGTTTTCGGGGGGCTGATGGTGCTTGGGGAGCTGCAGGGCGGCAGCAGGCTCATGACCAAGCGCCCCCAGGCCGCCATGCTGAGGTTCATCTGGGAAGCCCTCAGGAAGTCCTGACCTGGGGCAAAAGCGGGCTCAGTCTCGAGGTCTCTGGAGGGGCCCAGCCCTGCTCCCTGCTCGCCAGCCTTCCATACCTCTGCGTTTTGAGAAAATGCGTTTCTGCCTCTGCAGTCGGGGCCTCTTCTCAATGACAGGGTCACAGAAGGTCACCTGTGGAGGCAGAGGGCAGGGCTGAAGACCAGTCCCCTCCCACCTGCCGACCTGCCCTGGGCACCTCCTCAGCCTCCAGGATCCCAGCCTAAGCCCGTTGTCAACAGATGCAAGAGCTACGGGGGCTCAGAGAGAATGGATTCGGCAGCCTCGCTGATACCAGGGAGGAAACTGAGACCTGGAAAAGAAAGGGACTTGTCCAGGGTCGTGCATGCAGTGGGGCGGTCAGGACAGGGAGAGGCCATTCCTCTCCTGTGAAGGCCTCAGAGAGCGGCTGGGAATCTTTCATCCCTGGAGAGCTCCTCCCTCAGGGCCTCAATTTCCACTCCTAGCTGTGGGTTGGTTGGGGGGCACAGTCTCCAAGGCCTCTCTGGCGCTAACAGAGCCAGGGGCCTGTGAGGTCAGAGGGCAGGGGCCAGGAGGTACCTGGGCGAAGAGCAGTCCCTGTGGCACCAGGCTGAGGGACAGCTGGTGACAGGCATTGTCCAGGAAGTCCTCCAGCCTCAGGAAGGCCACACCGCACAGCTGCCTCCAGTCCCGCCAGTGGACCCCGATCTCCAGCTCCCGGGCCTACACAGGGAGGGCAGATGGAGTCAGGGGGAGCCTGGCACCAGCTACTACCCATCTAGCTTTCCACCCGGCTGCCCACGATCACCCCAGTCCACGCAAGGGCAGCCTCACCCGCTCCAGGGTGATGACAAAGGTCTGGTCCCAGGACTGCTTGGCCACAGGCCCCCAGCCCGTCTGGCCCACAACGCGATTGTCCACCTTCAGCACAGCCAGCACCTCGCCTGCAAGGCCAGGGGTGGGGCTCAGGGCAGGCCAGCAGTGGGGGGGGGACCTTCGTGCTCCCCAGGCTCCCTACTCACTAGCCAGCTCGCCTCCCCCATGCTGCCGCTTGGCCCTGCTCCGAAGCCAGCCTTGGGAGGGGCTCCCAGCCAGCGCGGCCGCGGGGGAACGTCCAGGCACCGCCATCAGCAGCTGCTCACAGCCCAGGAGACGGACCTGCAGCGTCCCTGTCAGGGAGTGTGGTGAGGAGCCATCATCGGACACCATTCTCCAAGGGGTCGCTGGGACCCCAGGAATGCTGCCTTCTCATGGAGGTAGCAAACCTAGAGCCTGCTCGCCTTAGGCCTCGGCAGCCACCTGGGGGCCACCCTGGGGGCCGACCAACTGGTCCTCCCCTCCTGCCGACCCTCTACATGTGGGAAGAAGCAGGGACACAGAGGCAGAGGAGTCAGACTCAGACCTCAGCCCGCATGCTGCCCAGGGCTCTGGGCCTAGGGAGCACCATGCCAGGGACGAGAGCCCCAGAGGAGCAGGGTGCCTGGCCAGCCACCTCTTCCCAGGGTCTGTTTCCCCGTCCATACTGTGGAAGGGAGTGCCAACTCAGCCCCACTTCCTGCCGTGGGTACCAGTGTGTTTTGCCAACCAAGTGCGTTCATTTTGAGGATCAGTAGAGATATGTCCCTCCAAGGGTAGAGGAAGCAGCAGGACTCTAGCAGCTCTTGATGCCATCATACATGGGGCCAAAGAGCCCCATGTTGGGAGTCGGGGCCTGGAGGGTTATACTCCGATAGACCTTATAAACCGAGGCAGTGCTCAGGATGGGAAGGTCATCCTAGAAAGAATGACTAGAGGAATGTGGGTGTTTGGCTGGAAGACAGCTTATGGGGTGGCTTCAAGTACCTGAATTTTAGGCCTTTTAACAAGCCCTACAGATGGTCAGATAGCATCACCAATTCAACAGACAAGAACTTGGAGAAACTCCGGGAAATAGTGAGGGACAGGAAGGCCTGGCGTGCTGCAGGCCATGCGGCCGCAAAGACTCAGACACGACTTGGTGAGGGAACAACAAACAAGACCTTGCCCTCACCTTTCCCAACTTGTTGACTTGGTCAACTCCCATAAGCCCTTCAAGGACATGCCTCCCCCTCCNGATGGTCAGATAGCATCACCAATTCAACAGACATGAACTTGGAGAAACTCCGGGAAATAGTGAGGGACAGGAAGGCCTGGCGTGCTGCAGGCCATGCGGCCACAAAGACTCAGACACGACTTGGCGAGGGAACAACAAACAAGACCTTGCCCTCACCATTCCCAACTTGTTGACTTGGTCAACTCCCATAAGCCCTTCAAGGACATGCCTCCCCCTCTAGGAAGCATTCCTTGGTTCCCCAAGGCCAGGTGAGGGGGCCCATGCGGTCCCTGTACTTTTCCTCTTCAGCTCTGCTCACAGTGGGATGAGGCCTATCTATTCTGTACCAGCTCTGTGCAGGCAGGGGCTGGGCCCTCTAGTTGGCACTGGGTCCCAGGTGGGAAGCTCAGGGCTTCCATAATGTCAGATCCACTTGGGATAAGGAAGAACTTTCTAATAGTGAAAACTGCCCAGAACTGGGTACCAAGGTCTCCAGGGCTGTGAGCTCCTTAACACTGGCAAGTCCAGCCTAACACTCTCATGGTTCCTCATTGAAACACGCTGGGGAAGAATTTTGGAGATTTTCAATCCCGGCTTTACCATCCCTTAGCTGTGTGACCTTATAGGGTTGGTGTGAAAACTAGAGCACTTCACATGCAACAACTCACTGAATTGTCACACCAGTCCTATGAAGTAGGTGCTATAATCACCCCCATTTGACAGAGTGATAAACTGAGGTCTGGAGAGGGGGAGTCAGTCGCCCAAGGTCACACAGCTAAGGGATAATGAAGCCGGGATTGGAAATCTCCTCCAAAATTCTTCCCCACTGAGTTCCAGGCTCCTCCCTGAAAGGGCAGGCGAGCTCTGAAGTAGGATGGGCTCCCAGGTACCTGTCATGGCGGTGGGCTTCACGAGTGTCCCTGAAGCCTGCGGGTTCCCAGACGCAGCAGTCCTCAGCTCCCGGGCCACTCTGCCGCGCAGAGGGTGGGCAGGAGGCAGTCTCTCCAGCAGCTGCTCCAAGGCCAGCCGCAGGAGGTCCAGTTTCTGGCAGGACTCCTGGAGCTGGGCCTGAGCCTGCAGGAGGGATACGGGCAGGGGATAGAGGGCCCTGGGGTAACGGCGGGGGCAGCGGCTCAGGCCACCCAGAAGCACCCTGGATGAGGTCTAGACTAGTGCTCCCCAATTTTTTTGACACCTGGGACTGCTTTTGTGGAAGACAATTTTTCCACAGACTGGAGGTGGGAGGGATGGTTTCAGGACAATTCAAGTGCATTACATTTTTGTGAAGCTGAAGCTCCAATACTTCGGCCACCTGATGCGAAGAGCCAAATCATTAGAAAAGACCCTGATGCTGGGAAAGATTAAGGGCAGAAGGAGAAGGGGACAACAGAGGACGAGATGGTTGGATGGCATCACTGACTCGATGGACATGAGTTTGAGCCAAGCTCCAGGAGATGGTGAAGGACAGGGTAGCCTGACGTGCTGCAGTCCATGGGGTCGCAAACAGTCGGACAGGACTGAGTAGCTAAACAAAACAACATTTTTGTGCACTTTACTTCTAATCGAATGCTGCCGCTGATCTGACAGGAGGTACCGGTCTGCGGCCTGGAAGTTGGATACCCCTGATCGAGACAAGAATGTGTCTTCTGGGCTTCCCTGGTGGCTGAGTGGTCAAAAACCTGCCTGCCAGTGCAGGAGACATGGGTTCGATCCCTGGTCTGGGAAGATTCCACCTGCCCTGGGGCAACAAAGCCATGCACCACAGCTATAGAGCCTGTGCTCTAGAGCCCGAGAGCCACAACTACTGAGCCCTGAATCCCTGTGTCCTGCAGCCTGTGCTGGGCAACAAGAGAAGCCACCACAATGAGAAGCCTACGAACCACAACTAGAGAGGAGCCCCCACTCACCACTACAGAAAAGCTCAAGCAGCAACAAAGACTCAGCAGAGCCAAAAAGCAAGAAAGAAAATTATATATATATAAATAATGTGCCTCCTGTTTCCTCATGGCCATTGCTCATGGCCCATTGAGCAGTATCACGGCCACTACAGAGGGTGGTACCGGTCAGACAGGACGCAATGGGAGGGGCCCATGGTCTGACCTCGGCCAGCACCTTGCGGTCCTGCGTTCGCCGGCTACCGAGCAGCTTCACCACATTCTTGGCACCCTCGGCCACAGCAGCCTCGATGTGTAGACGGTGCCGTAGCTCCTCTACCATCAGCTCAGGACCTGGGAGGAGGAGAGGGTCAGCCTCAGGGCCCTGCCCTGCTCCGCCCTGCCCAGCCCCCTTGGCCAGGCCTCACCTGGCTCGGGGGACCCGCTGGCCTCCAGGCTACTGATCTTCATTCGCAGCAGAGCCACCTTCAGCTGGCTGTCCTGCAGCATCTGCTGGGCAGCCGCCAGCAGCTTCCTCTCCTATAGGGTTGCGACACATACCCCATCAGGCCAGGACTAGGCCAGGGCCTTCCTGGTCAGAATGGGGACTGGACCAAGCCTCCTCCATCAGTTTGAGTTGAAGCTAAGCCTCCCTCAGTAGACCAGATAACTACAGCCAGCTCAGCTCAGTTCAGTCACTCAGTCGTGTCCAACTCTTTGCAACCCCATGGACTGCAGCACTCCAGGCCTCCCTGTCNGGACTGGACCAAGCCTCCTCCATCAGTTTGAGTTGAAGCTAAGCCTCCCTCAGTAGACCAGATAACTACAGCCAGTTCAGCTCAGTTCAGTCACTCAGTCGTGTCCAACTCTTTGCAACCCCATGGACTGCAGCACTCCAGGCCTCCCTGTCCATTGCCAACTCCCGGAGTTTACACAAACTCCTGTCCATTGAATCGGTGATGCCATCCAACCATCTCATCCTCTGTTGTCCCCTTCTCCTCCCACCATCAATCTTTCCCAGCATCAGGGTCTTTTCCAATGAGTCAGTTCTTCACATCAGGTGGTCAAAAGACTGGAGTTTCAGCTTCAGCATCAGTCCTTCCAATGAATATTCAGGTTTGGTTTCCTTTAAGATGGACTGGTTGGATCTCCTTGCAGTCCAAGGGACTCTCAAGAGTCTTCTCCAACCCCATAGTTCAAAAGCATCAATTCTTCAGTGTTCAGCTTTCATTATAGTCCAACTCTCACATCCATACCTGACTACTGGAAAAACCATAGCCTTGACTAGACAGACCTTTGCTGGCAAAGTAAGGTCTCTGCTTTTTGATATCCTTTATATATTTTTTTTAATTATTTATTTATTTTTATTTTGGGGGGCCCAGGCCACATGGCATGTGAACATCTTAGTTCCCTGCAGTCTTAACCAGGAAGCCTCCAAGCCTCCCCTTTTAGACTAGCTCTGCAATAGAGCCTCCCCTAGCAGACAAGGAAGGGCTCAGGTCAAGCCTCCATTATGAGATCAGGGCAAGCTTCCACATCATGCTNGTTCCCTGCAGCCTTAACCAGGAAGCCTCCAAGCCTCCCCTTTTAGACTAGCTCTGCAATAGAGCCTCCCCTAGCAGACAAGGAAGGGCTCAGGTCAAGCCTCCATTATGAGATCAGGGCAAGCTTCCACATCATGCTGGGAGTCGGGACAGGAGCTGGGACTTCCCTACTAGACTTGGGGTTGGGCTGGGATTTCCTATCACCCTGGTGTTTTGCCTTCTTTGTTAGACAAGGGATTGCAGCCAAGATGAGATTTGGGGCCTGCCTCCCCCATCAGACTAAGGGTAGAGTGTCTCCCTTATAGGATCAATGGCTAAACTGTATTTCCCTATCAGATTAGGGGCTGGATCACTACCTTCTGGCTTCCCTGGTGGCTCAGACGGTAAAG
>SJYV01035143.1:32551-103260 GCA_006410875.1 Neotragus pygmaeus | reverse complement strand
CCTAGAAGGAGCAAGTTTTTGCTGTAGAAATTTGGATCCACTGTATGTAAGAAAAAGAACTTAATTTTATCTCCGATGAAACAGTATTGCTCTTATTTTGAAAGGCTTAAATTTTCTGGTCTAAATGCCAATACAGTAGGTCCCCTCCATTTGAACAGGACCCATTCTGAGAGCGCACACATTCGTACGTCCGGTTGGTTCCTAAGTCCAACAAAGTTAGCCTAGGTAGCCAACGAACACATTGGGCTATGTAGTATTGTACTGGAATACTTCTCACACAAATAATACATAAAACTTTACTGTACAACAGCTGGCATCCGGGGGCCGGCACTGAGTGGACAGACAGGAAGAGTTACTTTGTGGAGGAGGAGGGGGGGGAGGGGAGACGGCGGAACTGAAGGAGATACCCTGCTGCGCTCACACCTGCTTCTGGACCTTCTGGGCTTGAAATGCAGATCCTGCACCTACACAGCACTGCCCCGCACACGGAAGCACACACACGTGGAGGGGGCACGCACGCTGACTGTGCGCCAGACACGCGAGCTAGTAATGATCTTCAGGTTCCCAGCTTAAGGGACTCGCTGTACCATTCCCGGCTAATGAGGGTTCTCTTTTGCTCAACTATTCCTATCAAAAACTTTGGAGATAATTACTCTTTTTTGAGTGTCTACTTTGTGCTAGCCATTTATATTACACATATTTCTTATTTTCACAGCAATTTTATAAAATTGGTACTCCATTTAATAGACGAAACCCCGAGGGGGTCCTGATAGACAGTAAGCCCCCCCCTCTTTTGCTCCCTGGATCCAAATTTTCTGGTCTAAATGCCAATACAGTAGGTCCTAGAACAGCGCCTCGAAATGTATTCAGTATGCACTTGCCGAGTCGTGTCTGACTCTGTGACCCCAGTGTGTGTGTGTGACTCTCTGACCCCAGTGAGTGTGAGTGTGTGTGTGTGTGTGTGGTTTGTACTTGCCAAGTTGTGTCTGACTCTGTGACCCCGGGGACTGCAGCCCACCAGGCTTCTCTGTCCGCGGATTCTCCAGGCAAGAATACCACAGTGGGTTGCCATTTCCTTCTCCAGGGGATCCTCCTGACCCAGGGATCGAACCCCTGTCTTCTGCATTCCAGGCAGACCAGGGAAGCCCGTGGGCTATGTCTAAGCACAGATAAAGTCTCTGCTCTTTTGGAATTTATAATGAAAGGCAGTGACAAGCACGAGCACATTGGAATGCAACAGAAGAACAGAAGGGCTGCTCCGACAGGAGTACACATTCTAAAGTTCTATGGGAGACCAAAAAAAGCAGCTGAGAGGTCACACCTGGGCTGACTCGGGGGCTGAAGAGAATTTTAACATCCAAGTGGAGAATGTTTGGCTGAAGCAAAAATGTGAACAAAAAGCCTGTGAGGGAAAGCACGGGCCCGTCTTCCTGCATTAATTCTACAGTTCCCTCCTAACAACCTGGAACCCTTCTATGTTTAAAGTGTAATTTTTCCTGGGTGTGATTTATGATTAACTACATTTGTTTCTTAACCCAAACTTGTTCTACTGCTTTAATCCGAAGATGTTTGTCAGCGGCCGTGCCAACGTGCCTAAGGCTCCCGGGGCGTCCCGCCGTCCCTCCGCCCCGCTCGGGCCGCCCCTCGGCACGGCTGCCCAGCGTTCTGTGCTGAGCGACGAGGGCGCCGTGTGCGCAGAGGACAGTCCCGTCCTCCCTGAACTTCACTTCAGACAGGGAAACAGTCACACTGTGGACTGACAGGGCCGTGAAGGGGGAAATAACGGGCACTAAAAGCATGGAGGGGCCTCTAAACCAAACATCAGCCGGAAGCAAAGGCCCCCGAGAGGCGACCGTACAGTGAAGCCTGGAGGATGACGGAGTTGCCAAGGGTCGTATGGCTCCACAAAAGTATGACTGTGTTCTTCTCAGCAACCCAAATGCTTAAGTCTCTGAAGGTGCTTTTTTAACTTTGTAATATGTTTCTTTGAGAAAAATGCATTCCCACATCATACCCATGGTACGTAAAACTACCATCATGAGAGGCTATCATTGGAAGGGCATTAACAGTAAATGAGAATTAACACAAACCAGAGTTACCATTCAGACAAAATTCTTTAGAAGAAATGTATTTCAAAAATGCTTTGCTATGATGAAAACATGAACAAGTCCATATGAGTAGGCTCTCAACTTTAGGAAACTGTTTTAATCTTCTCATTAAGTTTTATAGACTCCCNAGGGGTTAAAACCTATCTGAAAACTGTCTTTAAAATTAATCACTTTCTGCGATTATTGGCTTGTGTTTTAAAGGGCTGGGTGTTTGGGCGTGAATCTGATTGGTGCCAACCGAGTGGTGGTGTTTGATGCTTCCTGGAACCCTTGCCATGATGCTCAGGCTGTATGTCGGGTATACCGTTATGGCCAGAAAAAGCCCTGTCACATCTATCGCCTTGTGGCCGATTTCACCCTCGAAAAGAAGATCTATGACCGTCAGATTTCGAAGCAGGGCATGTCAGGTAGGCCATCTCTCAGGCTCAGAAGAGGACGTTTATACAGAATGCCATTCTAATTGTATCAAAGGAGGGGAGGAGAGGGGCAGGATGAGAGAACACAGTCAGGCTTTCGATTTCTGATGCAAATAATGGCTTACGAGGACATTTAGCTCAAGTTATTGAAGATGGGTTTAATGATAAGAGCTGAGCCTGGTTATGCAGGTATCTCTTAAGTTATTTCTGTTTCATGAGGGTCTTAGACCTGCTCTTTGACTTTTAGGTATGGAGTGGCCTAAGGTGTTTTAGATATTAGTGACAGTTACGCCACCCACCACGTCTCTTCCCTCTGCCAGTCCTTGGAGCGGTGCTTTTGTGGTCTCCTTTGCCGAGACCTGACTTCCTCGTGTCTTTTTGCTTCTAGATCGGGTGGTGGATGATCTCAATCCGATGCTGAACTTTACTCGAAAGGAGGTGGAGAACCTACTGCACTTCGTGGAGAAGGAGCCAGCTCCCCAAACATCCCTGAATGTAAAGGGGATCAAGGAGCCAGTCCTCCACCTTGCCTGTCTGAAATACCCTCACCTCATCACCAAGGTAGGACCCCGGTGTGCATGCATCCCAGTACTGCACTCTCCACTGAGGGAGGCTTGTCTGGTTGCTTCATCCAGAGTTTTATTTCATGCAGATTAACTCATCTGGTTCTTTTCCTTGCCCCAGACAGTCCCCCTCCCCTCTCCCCATCACCTATCCTATCCTTGTCTCATCCTAGCAGTGTGAGCTCAGTCATAAGGATAATTTGGCCATGGTGAGTTTTCCTAGCCAAAAGAAGTTCTGAAAATGTAGTCTGGTGATTCTCTGAACCCTCCTGTTCTTTTGATATGAAGGCAGACGTAGGTTGTCTAAAGCTGGTGCCAGGTTAGAGTTGAGAACTTATGCTCTTGACAGAAAGAGTAAATGTGCCTGTGAGTCTGAGAGCAGGCTCTTTGCTAAGTACTGTAGACAGCCAGCTTTTTCTTGGTTTCAAAGTAAGGCTTTTTGTATATCGTTCATGTTGGTACAAAGACTGGTAATTAAATCAACATCCTCCTGTGTCCCCAGGAGCCTTTTGAGCATGAGTCATTGCTCCTTAACCGAAAGGATCACAAGTTGACCAAGGCTGAGAAAAAAGCAGCAAAGAAGAGCTACGAGGAGGACAAGCGTACATCAGTCCCCTACACCCGCCCATCATACGCGCAGTATTACCCAGCCAGCGACCAGAGCCTGACCAGCATCCCTGCCTTCAGTCAGAGAAACTGGTGAGTCACTGGAAAGGGAGGAAGGCGTGCTGCTGGGCCAGGCCCAGACCTCTCAACTGTTCCTTTTGTAAACAAAAGGAGGCCTACAGCTTGCTCTTAGGCTGCCTTGAATGGACAGTTTCTGCTCTTGGATGAGGTGCTGAAGCAGTACTGCAGCCCTGGTGTTTTAAGTGGTTCTGGCTGGAAGAGTGAGCTGCTGGTCCTATGACTCCGGAGAGTCCTTCTGGCCCCCCAGGAGGCACAGCTTCCCCTAACACAGACTCCCAGGCCTCCCCCACAGCCTCCTTTTATCTGCAGCACCCTGGTCCTAGCCCGCATTTCGCAGTGAAGTTCAAGAGTGAAGGCCAGGTCTTCTCTGGGTCTTGAATCGTACTCAAGGAAGTCCAGTGGTCTTAATGGGATCTCATTCATTCTGTGTCTGTGCCTTATTCCTGAGCAAAAAGATCTTTTTCTTGAGTACAGTTTCCAAAACTATTAAGGATAGGAACAGGAGCGGTAGGGCCAGCGTTTAAAGCCGACAGCCCTTTTGTGTAGGAAAGCAAAGAGGAGAAGCCGGGAGGCAAGGGGCAAAAGGACACAGCTTTCCTTCTCCTTTAACGCCAGGACTGGGGACACAGCTGGTGAAGCCCAGTGGGGAGACGTGTCTCTCGTCAATGTTGTGTGGGTCAACAGGGAGCTTTTGTCTCTTAGGATGTCGGTCCAGCACCTTCCATCAAAATTCAGTTCACTCAAACATTTAAAACACTCCGCCCCTACCACCTCTCCTACGTCCCTGAAGGGTTGTGTTACTGCAATCACAGTAACTCCAGATAGAAAAGACCTTGCAGGTTCTCCAGCTGATCCTCAGTTAGCGCACGGTTTCCGCCTTCAGCCGGGCCCTCACCGGCGTGCTCTGTCTGGTCCCTAGTGCTCCGCGGGAAGGAGTGCCTCGCCCTTCCCTGGGGAAGCTATTGTCTCATCCAGGAGTTCTCACCCCCAGGAAGTCTTCACTGACACCCATCTCAAGTTCTCCCTTCTTCAGCTGGGTCCCGTGACCTCCCAGCACTGCCCTTGCACCAAGTATCCCCCTCGGTGGCTGCATGCTGGTTCCCACCTTCGAGCCCCCATGGATTAAAACCCCTTTTGTGTCATTCAGTTGCCTTACACATCCTGTCCTCCATTCTGGGGAAAGCCAGGTCGCTTTTGGGGATTCCTTCTACCACGTTTTGTTTGTATCTTTCTTCATATGTGAGCAAGGAGTAGAAGTCTAATTTTCATAATATAGTGGGGGTGCTATTAAAAACTTGTTTTTGTAACACCAGTGATTCTAATAATTTCCCAAATACTGTTAATGATTATAAAGCTCTTGTGTTTCCTCTCAATAGGCTTAATCTTCACAGATGAGCTTTGTTATACACTTGATGATGACAAATTATTTTTGTAGAAATGAGAATATAAGTTTAGAAAAGAAAGATACATGTCCTTAAGCAACAAGATGAAAAGTCAGCTTTGGGGGAAGAGCTTGTAGAAACATCTGCAGTGTGGCTTTGTTAGGTTGTGCTGTCACGATTCTTGAAGTAAATGTCTTATTTTTTAACTTTTTATTTTTTATGGGGTATGTGCTGTGTCAGTCATGTCTGACTCTGTGTGACCCCATGGACTGTAGCCTGCCAGGCTCTTCTGTCCTTGGGGATTCTCCAGGCAAGAATACTGGAGTAGGTTGCCATACNGTAAATGTCTTATTTTTTAACTTTTTATTTTTTATGGGGTATGTGCTGTGTCAGTCATGTCTGACTCTGTGTGACCCCATGGACTGTAGCCTGCCAGGCTCTTCTGTCCTTGGGGATTCTCCAGGCAAGAATACTGGAGTAGGTTGCCATACCCTTCTCCAGGGGATCTTCCCAACTCAGGGATGGAACCCAAGTCACTTGCACTTCAGGCAGATTCTTTACCATCTGAGCCACCAGGGAAGCCTTTTGTGGAGTATAGACGATAATAATGTTGTGATAGTTTCAGGTAGACAGCAAAGCGACTCAGCCGTACATATACACGCATGCATTCTCCCCCAACCCCCGCCTCCCTTCTAGGCAGCCACGTAACACGGAGCAGAGTTCCATGTGGTAAACAGTGGGACCTTGCTGGTTATCTGTTTTAAATATAGCAGTGTGTGAAGTAAATGTCCTTTATGCCAGAGTGGTCTCAGGGGCTGTTTGGTGCTACCACCTCATAGAATATGTGGTTACATGTGAATGACACTCTGAGCCCAGAAGACCAAAGATTCAGATTCTTGAGTCTTTTCAGGCCATCCAGGATGGACTGCCTAATCTGAGAGGTTTTGTACATGTATCTGATGTGGCGGGAAATCCCGTTTTAAGCAGGGAGAGTGTTAGAACACATGGCATCATACTAATGAGAAGTCTAGGCTCTGGAGGCAGACTGGATATATTTAATCTTGGCTCTGGTCTTTTTTTTTTTTTTAACTTGGGCAAGATACTTACTCAGTTTTCTTATCTGTAAAAGGAAATATTAATCACAGATTATCTCATAAGATTTTGGCAGGGTCTGAGGTAATGCTCGCAAACCAAACACAATGTTTGGCACACAGTAAACACTCCTAACATGCTCTAAGCTTACCTAGAATATCTTTCTGAAAGACTTTGCCAAATTATGTACCAGGATGCTCTTGTAGCATTGTTTATGATGGTTAAAGAAGTTGGACACAGCCAACATACCCAACAATGGAGGACTGAAGTCTGGAAAATTTCATTAACAATTTAAGTTAATTTAGAACAGCAGAATACAAAGATGTATAAACAGTATGATCCCAGTTTCATATTTTCACACATATATATACATATACATATGCTGTCTCTAAATTTACACTATATATGCATCAAATAATATTGGATGTAAATGCACCATGTTGTTAACAGTGGCTTGTTAAGGGTAGTATAAAGGTGGTAAAAGAACAAGCCTGCCAATGCAGGAGATGCAAGAGATGCAGGTTCTATCCCCGAATTGCGAAGATCCCATGGAGAAAGAAATGGCAACCCACTCCCATATTCTTGCCTGGGAAAATTCCACAAACAGAGGAGCCTGGCAGGCCACAGTCCAGGGGGTTGCAGAGGGTTGGAAACAACTGAGCACAGTCACACAGTTAACCGTAGCTGATATTTTGTGCCCAATTACTAGCAGATATTACTTTTATTTTGCTATTTCCAGAGATGGAATGTTTCATTATCTTGGGGATATGATCTCTATGAAATAACCTATATAATTTATGTTTTTAATATTTTACAGTAAGAAATATCCTTAACCTAAGCCTCTACAAAGCCTTGCTTTATATTCAGCATCAGGACATACTTTTTTGTAATCACCAGAAAAGAGATATGGAAAGCGATGTTCTTTATCAGTCAGTCTTGCAGCCTGTTACTTACTCTGTGATTCATCGGAAGTGAGCCCTGGGGAGGACTTGGTCTTGCTGGTTCCCCGACTCTCAGCTGTCTCTCTTTTGGCATGTTCTGAGTCATCTTCTGCCCAGGGAAGTCCTGCTCACATCCTCTGCAGAAAGAAAGAAAGATTATTCATTGACTTTTAAGTCAACAGGTCTGAATTTGAATTCTAGCCTTGGCTCTGGAGAGTCGCACATATAGGGAGAGAAAGAAGCAGAGTCGGTGTTTATGGCATGTGCCAGGATGCACTTTACATAAAAGTAAGACCAGGGAACAAAAGAGGTGTATAGGGTGAGGCTGTCTTCTCACCCCACATCCTATGCTCTTATCTCCACCTAGCAGCTGGCTTCTTACGAATCCTTTATTTTTTCGTCTTGGTTCAGTTCAGTTCAGTTGCTCAGTTGTGTCTGACTTTTTGCGACCCCATGGACTGCAGCACTCCAGGCTTCCCTGTCCATCACCAGCTTCCAGAGCTTGCTCAAACTTAGCTCCTTCGAGTTGGTGAGGCCATCTAACCATCTCATCCTCTGTCATCCCCTTTTCCCCCTGCCTTCAGTTTTTCCAAGCATCAGAGTCTTTTTCAGTGAGTCCGATCTTCGCATCAGATGGCCTACATATTGGAGCTTCAGCTTCAGCATCAGTCCTTCCAATGAATATTCAGGACTGATCTCCTTTAGGATGGACTGGTTGGATCTCCTTGCAGTCCAGGGGACTCTCAAGAGTCTTCTCCAACATCACAGTTCAAAAGCATCAGTTCTTTGGTGCTCAGCTTCTTTATGGTCCAACTCTCACATCCATACATGACCACTGGGAAAGCCATGGCTTTGACTAGATGGACCTTTGTTGGCAAAGTAATGTCTCTGCTTTTTAGTATGCTGTCTAGGTTGGTCATAACGTTTCTTCCAAGGAGCAAGCATCTTTTAATTTCATGGCTGCAGTCACCATCTGCAGTGATTTTGTAGTCCAAGAAAATTGTTTCCCTATCTATTAGAAGTGATGGACTGGATGCTGTAGGTTGAATGTTGAGTTTTAAGCCAGTTTATTTTTTTTTTTACTCTCCTCTCACTTTCAAGAGGCTCTTTCATTTTCTGCCATAAGGGTGGTATCAGGTTATTGATATTTCTCCTGGCAATCTTGATTCCAGCTTGTGCTTCATCTAGCCCAGCATTTTGCATGATGTACTCAGCATATAAGTTAAATAAACAGGGTGACAATATACAGCCTTGATGTACTCCTTTCCCAATTTGGAACCAGTCTGTTGTTCCATGTCCGGTTTTAACTGTTGATTCTTGACTTGCATACAGATTTCTCAGAAGGCAGGTAAGGTAGTTTGGTATTCCCATCTCTTTCAGAATTTTCCACAGTTTGTTGTGATCCACACAGTCAAAGGAATATGGGAATAATAATGAAGAGGTTAAATGAAGTAACCTGTTAGGGAGTCCATGGAACATGATATATGCCCAGTTCAGAATGGTGTGATGGGGATCTTGGATGAAGAAACTGAAAGAAACTGATGTAGAGCTGTAACAGAAATTCAGTGACCCAGTTCCTAGGCAGATACTCTCTTTACTGATTCCTAGGTAGCTCCAGTTGTAAAGAACACACCTGCCAGTGCAGGAGACGTAAGAGACCTGGGTTTGATCCCTGGGTTGGGAAGATCCCCTGGAGGAGGGCGCAGCAACCCACTCCAGTATTCTTACCTGGAGAATCCAATGGACTGAGGAACCTGGCCGGCTAGAGTCCATAGGGTTGCACAGAGTCAGATATGACTGAAGTGACTTATCATGCACATAGTCTCTTTACCACCACAGGCATTCACACTCTCTGACACAGAGTGTAATTATTTCCATGAAAGAAAGAATTTAGAAGTAGATGCAGTGTCCTCTTTTTATTTTCTTAAGTAATATTTCAGGTTTGAATCAAAAGAAATTTTTGACCCAGATAAAGCTTTTTGTCCCTACTCAGTCTACCCTATTTTGTGTTCAGAGTTCTATCATAATGATATTTTTAAGTGAAAGAATTGACTGACACTGATGGATTTACAAGTGAAACCATATGTCAGATCACACCTTATGAGCTAAGATTTGAACTCCTTGTGATGTTTTTGCAGCCTTCGTCTTGTTTGGCATATTTATTCACATAGAAAGAGTGATGAGGGCTGGGTCTTTTCTAGAAATTACGAAGCCTTCAGACCATCTGCGGTGTGCTCCAAGAAGCGAAAGCCCAGGGATGTACTTACTGCAGCATCCAGGTACGTAACCTGTATTTTTTTCTGGACTCTGTTCCAGGCTACCATTAGCCACAGTTTCATTTTCTCATCTCAGAATTGGAAACATTTGACAAATTATGTTTTGCCCATGGTTATTTTGAGTAGCTGAGATGCCATATCTGATATGGCTCATTATCGCAATATTTATATCATGAGCAACATCACATTCCCTTTTCTTTTTTTTTAATTACAATCCTTTTTTTCCTGCTAAATTCAAGATGGCTGAAGGAGAGCCTCTGGCTCCCGCAGGGGCTCAGTGCTGCAGTCTGCCGTGTGTCGCTCCCCTGACCCTGGGAACGCAAAGTAGGCTTCTAAAGATTCCACTGTTTGCTTTGAGCCTCACGCTGGGCCCCTGCTGTTGACCACATTTTGAATGTTTTTCTAATGATTTTTCAACTACTTCCTTGAAAAAAAGGTTCATTTCTGGAATCATCTGTTGGTAATTAGGGTGACCAGCTACTCATCTTCTATTATAAGGCCTAGATCATGATTTCATGGCCAGTGGTGATCAAAGTCACCTTTGTATTGTGGCAGAGTATTGGTTCATTGAGAGAGTTTGGGAATCACTTAGAGTCTATAAGCTGGAGGCTCTTGGTCAATCTATGGTTGTATTGTTGATAATGAGGATTACTGGAATTTGCAGTGTTTTATAGTTACAAAGCAACTTGTGAATATAATTTATCCAACAGAATTCTGGTTATACAGCAGAATTTCCTATTAAATTACTCAAATTCTGCTTATCTAACAAGTACGGTAGACCTTTTCAAAGGACTAGGTACCTAGGATTTAAATATTAGTAGAACATGGTCCTACTTTCACAGTGTTCATGGGAAAGTAAACTACAGTCATTTACTTGGTACTCACAATAACCCTGTGCTGTGGGATTTATTTTTCTGATTATTTAGGCTGCGAGAAGTTGTGTCGATATATTCACATTCAGAGGGGGCCACACAGATCCTCAAATATAGGCTTCTTTGCTCCAAACACTTGCTCTTTCCCATGAGCCTAGGCGCTGGACTCTGATGTCTGTATTCTTGTCCTGAGCTCCACCACTAACTAGCTGTGAGCTTTCTCAAAAGTTACTTAGCCTCTTTTAGCTTTGGTCTCCCCAGCTATAAAATGGGGGCAATAATCTTCTTGCCTCCAGTGCTATTGTGAGGATCACAAGAGATAAGCATGTGAAACATTTCGTGCAGTGCCTGGTGCTTAGTAAATCTCAACAAATGCTGCTGTGATGGGGATAACAAGAGTCATCATGACTACAACTGCAGTAGGAAATTTGCCTGGTAGACATTCTTGGAAGTTCCCAGATAAAAATGTCATGTTTGCAGAAGGGCAATGGGACCAAGGAGGTTACGTCATTTCCATTCTTTTTTGCTAGTGATTATGGATATATATATGTAATATACATATACTAATTTATCATTTATTCAATAATGAATAAATGTAAAAAAATAATTCCAGTCTAGGTGCTGGAAACTTACATTCCAGGAACTATTTAACCTTCAAAATAATTGCTTGACTGATTGTTTTCAATATCTGCATTTTATGTGTGAAGGAAATGAGACTTAGAGAGTTATATAATTATATATAGCTTCTCCTTCTCTCTATACACACACACATGCGCACGAACACACACACACACACACACACACACACACACACACACGCAGAATTGGTCTGCAGTCACCTGGCTGGTAAGTGGCAGAGCTTGAATGCTAATTCAGGCCTTCTGCCACCAAGTCCAGTGCTGCTTTCACTACTATCTGGAGCAAGACATCTCTTTCATCCTAGAATCTGCTTTTCTTTCTTTGATGAAGGGATGGAAGTGACCACAGACCACCATACATGTTATGCAAATCTAAAGTTTTAGGTTGCTATAATTATAATTTATTCAGAGAGGTCCAGACAAAGTTTTTTTAATTTAAAAAGACAATATATTAGATGAGAGGTGATATGATAGATTCCCCTCTTTCCAAATAGATTCATTCTATAGACAGGTAGATATTTATCCTTAAAGTCACCATACTCCATAATCATTTTTTTTCCCTCAAAACCTATTTCACTGTCGAATAACAGACATCCTTTCTTTTTGTATTGTACAACGTAAATAGCTGACATAAACTTGAGCAGTCACAGGCTAACAAGAAGCTTTTACATGGCGCTCAGCATGTTTAAGCTGAATTAAATTCTTTCTCATTCTAAAAGCAGTAGAATGAAATACCAGCTGATTACCCTCTTCTCTATATAATACCTGAAGAGGGCTATTTAATCCAGATTAGTTCCTCTTTCTTTTCATAAATAAACTCTAAATCCCATGCTTTTCCTTTTGGAAATTATTATTATTATTTTACCATTTTAAAGTTATTTAGCATGACAGTCATAAACCTAAGGTGCTTAATTCCAGCCCAGGGAATTTGGATAGACTTGCTCACTGTTTGCACCTGTATTTCCTCCTTCTTCAGCTTGAGGCAGCAGGGTCTTGGAAGCCCCTCCTGAAAGCATAGTCTTATCCAATACGTTTGAAGGTGGGAGCTTGAGAACTAATAAATAAAATTGCAGAGTGAACCTTATACACCTCTGAGAAACAGAAGCTTTCTCAAGATCCCCTGTAGCACAGACCTGCTTCAGAATTTATTCATTCTTATTTATATTCCTCTACTTAGCCTTTTCTACAGAGCACTCTTAAAAATATGTAACCAGTCTGTCCACTCGCCATATAGCAGCACTGCATGTGTGTGTGTTAGTCACTCAGTTGTATCCGACTCTTTGCGACCCCACAGACTGTAGCCCATGAGGCTCCTCTATCCATGGAATTCTCCAGGCAAGAATACTGGAGTGGGTTACCATTCCCCTCTCCAGAGATTGCATCTCCTGTGTCTTCTGCATTGCAGGCAGATTCTTTACCATCTGAGCCACCAGGGAAGCCCATAGCAGCACCAACTTCCAGGTAAATGTGGTGGGATCATCACTAAGCTCCTACGGTTCTGAATCTTAACCCTGAATTCTAACCTTCAAAATCAGATAGATTTAAGTAGCATATTTTTTCTTATTACCCATTTCACTGATCATGTCTCAAAGCCAGTTAACTGTGTATCATTGATCTAAAAACATTCACATGTGACTGAAATGATACCCCTTTGGAAGGAGAAAAATGAAAGAAATGAAACCATTTCTGAATTTCAAGATGATGAAATAATAATTGTATAAAGTGGACAATTCTGCATTACTTATAAATTAAACTTCTACTTCATGAAAACCGCAATGAAATGCCACATATAGTTACAGTAGATGAACATTATGTAGGAGATAGAGGAGTCTAACCCCTGGAGTGGCAAATGGCAACCCACTCTAGTGTTCTTGTCTGGGAAATCCCAAGTACAGAGGAGCCTGGTGGGCTACAGTCTATGGGGTCACAAAGAGTTGGACACAACTTAGTGACTAAACAGCAACAGAGAAATCTAAACTTATGCTCTGATATCTATTCTACATCAAATCTGTACATTTTAAAGGGGAACTTTAAAATTAATAATGGTGTAACGTGATGGAGAATGTTTCTCACAAGCATTGTGTCTCCCTCCCATGACATCGCGTTTGGGGAGATGATAATGAACAAGCATAGATCTGATAGCGTTATCCATCTGGGCTGAGCAGACTGCAATGGGTGTCAGGTTGTTCCAGGAGTGAGTGGATAGAAGGGCCAGCTGCCCTTGATGAGCAGAACTGAAATCATCACTCAGGCAGTCACCAGTGAAAGCCTTGGGTGGATGCTCCTAAAACCCAAGTGCCCGTTTAAAAATTAATTGCATTTGACATTGGAAACACACATCATGGATCTCATGTGGATGACTTTCCTTTGAGGTCTTCAGTGCTCACTGCTGTGCTGCAGATGTGCTCGGCCCCTTGTAACTACAAAATGCAACTCGGATGATCCAGGTCTTTATAGTTGGATGATGAGGACCAATCATCAGAAATCAGGAAATGGGATGAATCTGAGAGTTCTCCATGGTGTGGGGAGGCTTAATCCCCCAAAGTATATAATAACACCCCATCAGTCTCAAACACATTCTCACTTTGATGGTAGCCACCACAATCCTCTGTAGTAATAATGAAGAATTATTCTGGGTTAAAGCGTTGATTTTCCTTGAGAGCCTTCTTTTGGTGATTCTATGTTCATGTATTCCTTGCTCTGATTCTTTGCTTTTTCATCTTACTTACAAGTTTATAGGTTCAAGGCTTAAAAACTGCAACTTCAACCTGCAACTGGAGATTGAAGTTCTGTGCTCAGATGTTTTTCTTAATTAAAATTTTGTGTCTGTGTCTGTTAGTATTTCTTTAAAATGAAAGAGAATTGTTTCCAGCTTTATTGAGATACCACCAAAATTCTGTTCTTCACCGTTCTTGTCAAAGCTGCCGCTTTTCCCTGTTTTGACCCTGTGGTGCCATATCACAGAAAGACATAGGGGCCTCTTCACTCTCCACGTGTGTCCCAGTTATCCCTTCAGAGATTTTGTGCTGTTTTTCCAAAGCAGCCCAGCATCGCTTGGCTACCACACTGGGCTCTCGACCACTTTTCTGTTGTGTGTTGTGACATTATTGGACTTTGTGTGTGTCTGTTCTGGGTGTGGCTGGCTGAATCTCTGAGCAGGTTGTTTTTGGATAGTCTTGAGAATTTGGCAGAGGCTTCTGCCAAAACATCTTTATGTTTTTGAACTGGGTGAGAAAAGAAACTGTAAAGTTTGACTTAGTGATGATCCCATGCTTCAGTGAGTTTACAAAGTGAGTCTGCAAACTCAGCGTTCAGTGTTTCCCCTTCCTTTCTGTTAGAATGATAACACCATTTCTTTCAAGGACAATCATTGGAGCAATCAGTGATTTAGTTACTTGGGCAAAGTAAAATTTCTCATCTTTGCCTAAATTCTAACTTTTTCTTTGTTCTTTGCATACTTGAGGCTTTTATACTGACTTAGTTATATAACCCAATCATTCATCTAGTAGTAAAGTCTTTGCAAAATTATAGAAAGAAATAAAAAGAGAAAAGAAAAAGAAAGGGAGATAGAAAGGAAGGAAACCCCTTCTCCCTGCCAGCCTCCCAACACCCAATACCACCAAAAGCTTCCAAAATCTTGAATTTGCTTTCCATTAAGACAGTGGTTACACAGCAGCTGTTCAGCTTCTTAAGAGAATACACGATATGGTAATAAACATCATTTCAGAAATATGCTTTTTGTCCACTTTACTAGGAAGCACAATAATGAGCTCAGCATGTTCACTACACTTTTTACTCCAGGCTCTGATTTTAACAAGGGGCACTCACTGCAATTGGTTCACTCCCTACCTAGCAAATGGAAATGTTTGTTTTGTCTTTCAGTTCCAGCCACCCCTGACTTGAATTCTTTTATGCTGTGCATTGTAAAATGCTCTTTGAAGTTCATGTGTCATCCATTTAGAATGAACACCACAGGTTGGCATGCACAGCTCCTGTCTCCAATTGTGCTTGGTGTCCCAGTTTCTCTGGGGAAGGTTCAAATCTGACAATACCCTTCACTTAGGGTAGAGAAATCCATGCATAATGCTGGGCTTGCCAGATGGAATCTAAAATTTTATGGCAGCTTGCTTGCAGTTTGTGTAGGAAATTCAGTTTATAGGGAAATAGAAGGGTGATGATTTTAATGCAGTCAAATGTCTTGAAAAGTACTTCCTGGATGTCTCCTGCTATACACTCAGCTATAACAATAGACGTATAGCAATCCATGTGGCTCCTCTTTCTCTATAGCACTGGGCAGTCCTGGGGAAGGTAGAGAGAAGACAGGTTTGGTTTAGGACAGTTGTTTGTGGGCAGAGATCTTAGAACTCTATTTGGGAGCCCACAGAAGGAACCAGACATCTTCAATATGATAATCTTGAGTCTGGATGTATTAAAAGTTACAAGTAAATGTTTTTTAGGAGACCATGCACTTTGCTCTATGTGGGCATAGTACTTTATGGTTTACAAAGCTCTTTCTCAAAGACATTTCTTTTTTTCCCGTTTAATCCTCATAACTTTATTCTGAAGTTAAAACTAATATTTCTGTTTTCTAAATAAGAACAGAGTTGTTGAGTCACTAAGTCATGTCCTACTCTTTGTGATCCCATGGACTGCAGCACAGCAGGCTTCCCTGTCCTTCATTATCTCCTGGAGTTTGTTCAAACTCATGTCCATTGAGTCGGTGATGCCATCCAACCATCTCATCCTCTGTCACCACCTTTTCCTCCTGCCCTCAGTCTTTCTCAGCAACAGGGTCTTTTCCAGTGAATCAGCTCTTTGCATCATGTGGCCAAAGTATTGAAGCTTCAGCTTTAGCGTCAGACCTTCCAATGAATATTCAGGGTTGGTTTCCATTAGAATTGACTGTTTTGATCTCCTTGCTGTCCAAGAGACTCAAGAGTCTTCTCCAGCACCACAATTCGAAAGTTTCTATTGTGGGGGACACAGCCTTCTTTATAGTCCAAAAACAGATTTGGAAGAATGATATTGGGTTGAGATTCCTGTTCTGCTGTCTCATCTAACCTTCCTGGGCATTAAACAGGACAATTTTCACAAAGTGCCTGGCACACAATACGGGCTCAATAAATATTTTTTCTTACCTTTTTTCACCTTCCCATCCTTACCAGATAAATAGGTTAACTACACTCTAACTGATTGTAAGGCTGGAACTGGGCTTCCCTGTTAGCTCAGTCCATAAAGAAACTGCCTGCAGTGCAGGAAACCAGGGATTGATCCCTGGGTTGGGAAGATCCCCTGAAGAAGGAAGTGGTTCTTGCCTGGAGAATTCCGTGGACAGAGGAGCCTGGCGGGCTACAGACCATGGGGTCACAAGAGTCAGACACAACTTAGTGACTAAACCACCAAGGCTGACGCTAAACACTATTTGTATACTGAAAAATCAAAATACAACTCAGTTCAGTTCAGTTCTTTAAAGTTGACTCTGATCATAATCCGGGTATCTCATAATGGGCTCTCACTTATGGGTGAAAGTAGTCATAAGAAGCAAAACTGAAGAGTTCCAAGTAACTTGAAGGATGTTATTCGAAGACTTTGGAGATATCATCTATGAATGAGTTAATGAATTTTAGCAAATAATTACTTTTCCTATTGTAAATATAAGTCTGTAATCCCCGTAACTCTCTGATCTTGAGGTCCTTGTTTGTAAAATGTAATAGTCTAACCAGTCATTATCATGTTGAAGGAAACTGTGAAAATTGTTTGCCCCACCTTCATTTAACAGACAGAGGGAACATGACTTATTCAAGGCCAAGGAGATGAAAATATGTGGCCTACCAAACTCATTTGTTCTTTCATTCATTGGACAGAGCTGACATGATGCCGAGGTGGCCTTCTTCGTTTTCTACCAAGTTTTCCTGAGCAGGGATTCTAGAGAATTAATTTTGGAGGCTGCATGCTGCAGTGGTTAAAATTCCAGGAATTAGACTATCTGGGCTTATAGCTTAACTTTACCACTGATGGACAAGTTAGCTTCTTTGAAGCTCAGTGTAAGCATCTGTACAATGGGGATAAGAAGAGAATTCACCTCTGTGGTGAATGTGAGGATTAAATGAAATTGGGCTTTTATTGCCATTAGATACCAGATCTNGCTTAACTTTACCACTGATGGACAAGTTAGCTTCTTTGAAGCTCAGTGAAAGCATCTGTACAATGGGGATAAGAAGAGAATTCACCTCTGTGGTGAATGTGAGGATTAAATGAAATTGGGCTTTTATTGCCATTAGATACCAGATCTAACATAGAAAAACATTTAATAGAGTTTTCTTTTATTATCAATTAATAGTTATTGAGTACCTGCTGTGTACTAAATGCTAGTCTGGGAAGGGAACTCGCAATGGGCTCTTAACTTTGTCACACTCATTTTTTAATTCAACAATTCTGATGTTTATCTTTCCCTGTTATATGTTATGTAATTTTAAAGCATTCATAAATTCTTTTTGAAATAAAGTAGGATATAAATAAAAATATTGTTTATCCAGAGAGACATCTATTTCTGCTTTATTGACTATGCCAAAGCTTTGGACTGTGTGGATCACAATAAACTGTGGACAATTCTGAAAGAGATGGGAATACTAGACCACCTGACCTGCCTCTTGAGAAATCTGTATGTGGGTCAGGAAGCATCAGTTAGAACTGGACATGGAACAACATACTGGTTCCAAATAGGAAAAAGGAGTACGTCAAGGCTGTATATTGTCACCCTGCTTATTTAACTTCTATGCAGAGTACATCATGAGAAACGCTGGACTGGAAGAAACACAAGCTGGAATCAAGATTGCTGGGAGAAATATCAATAACCTCAGATATGCAGATGACACCACCCTTATGGCAGAAAGTGAAGAGGAACTAAAAAGCCTCTTGATGAAAGTGAAAGAGGAGAGTGAAAAAGTTGGCTTAAAGCTCAACGTTCAGAAACTAAGATCCTGGCATCTGGTCCCACCACTTCATGGCACATAGATGGAGAAACAGTGGAAACAGTGGCTGACTTTATTTTTTTGGACTCCAGAATCACTGCAGATGGTGACTGCAGCCATGAAATTAAAAGACACTTACTCCTTGCAAGCAAAGTTATGACCAACCTAGATAGCATATTCAAAAGCATAGACATTACTTTGCCGACTAAGGTCCATCTAGTCAAGGCTATGGTTTTTCCTGTGCTCATGTATGGATGTGAGAGTTGAACTGTGAAGAAGGCTGAGGGCCAAAGAATTGATGGTTTTGAACTGTTGTGTTGGAGAAGACTCTTGAGAGTCCCCTGGACTGCAAGGAGATCCAACCAATCCATTCTGAAGGAGATCAGCCCTGGGTGTTCTTTGGAAGGAATGATGCTAAAGCTGAAACTCCAGTACTTTGGCCACCTCATGAGAAGAGTTGACTCATTGGAAAAAACTCTGATCCTGGAAAGGATTGGGGGCAGGAGGAGAAGGGGACGACCGAGGATGAGATGGCTGGATGGCATCACCGACTCGATGGATGTGAGTCTGGGTGAACTCTAGGAGATGGTGATGGACAGGGAGGCCTGGCGTGCTGCAATTGATGGGGTCGCAAAGAGTCAGACACGACTGAGTGACTGAACTGAATTGAATTCTGGGCATATTATAGGTAATATTTTGATGAGTTAAAATATTTGATAATGGAACACCCCTGGTAACCATACAATTGAAAACTCAGAAACACAGCGGTGGGAGAAGCTGGAGTAAATGAATACTGAAATTTGAGAAAGACAATTGCTTAGTTTCTAAATTTAAATTTCTCTATTAGTTGGTACTCAGCTCTCCCTAACATAAATCACTCTTTTCATGTCTTCTACACTTCTTACATAATTTTGATCTTTACTTAATGTTGCCAACTTTCAAAAATGTGAGCAGGGAAGTCAAGTGTGTCATTACAGCAACAGATCTCTAGATAGTTAACAATATATGACCCACATATTATTAGTACAACTCTTGCCATTAGTATGAGGTCTACACCATATAGCAGATATTAGCTGTAGGATACATACACCCAATATTCATAGCAGCATTATTTATAATACAATAGCCAAGATATAGATGCAGCCTAAGTGTCCATCAACAGAGAAATGGATAAAGAATGTGTAGTATATATCTGTGTGTGTGTCTGTGTATACACACGATGGACTGCTCCTCAGTCATAAAAATGAAAGAAATTTTGCCATTTGCAACAATGCAGATGGGTTTGGAAGGTATTATGCTAAGTGAAATAAGTCAGGCAGAGAAAGATAAATACTTTAAGATTTCACTTATATGTGGATAAAAATAAATTAGTGAATACAACAAAAAGAAACAAATTTAGAGAACAAACTAGTGATCACCGGTGTGGAGAGGGAAGAGGGAAGTATGAGATGAGATTAGAGGATTAAGACATACAAACTATTAGGTATAAAGTAAGCTATAGGGATATAGTGTACAGCATGGGGAATATAGCCAATATTTTAAAATAACTTCAGATAGAGTATAACATCTAAAAATTGTGAATTACTGTATTGAACATCTGTAGCTTATATAATCGGAGAAGGCAATGACACCCCACTCCAGTACTCTTGCCTGGAAAAATCCCATGGACGGAGGAGCCTGGTAGGCTGCAGTCCATGAGATCACGAAGAGTAGGACACGACTGAGCGACTTCACTTTCACTTTTCACTTTCATGCATTGGAGAAGGAAATGGCAACCCACTCCAGTGTTCTTGCCTGGAGAATCCCAGGGATGGGGGAGCCTGGTGGGCTGCCATCTATGGGGTAGCACAGAGTCAGACACGACTGAAGTGACTTAGCAGCAGCAGCAGCAGCAGCAGCAGCTTTTATAATATTTTACATCAACTAACTTCAAGTTAAAAGAAGAAAAAACACTAATAATTACAATTAGTACATGTTATCAATGCTAAATTTCCTGATTATGATAAGTGATAATCATGTCAGTGCTCTTAAGAAATACACAGTGAAGAGTTTCTGGGTAAAAGAACATGATGTTTCCAGTTTCCTCTCAAATGGTCGAGAGAGAGAGAGAGAGAGAGAGAGAGAGAATGGTAAAAATATATAAACAATTCATATAATCTGGGTAAAGAGTATATGAAGATTCCTTGTCCTACTCATTCTTACAGTTTTTCTGTATATTTAAAATTAGATCAAAATAAAAAGTTCTAAAAAGTAAATCCACCTGCCTATGAAGGAAACACAGGAGACCCAGGTTGGATCCCTGGCTAAGGAAGATCCCCCGGAGGGGGAAATGGCAACTCGCTCCAGTATTCTTGCCTGGAGAATTTCATGGACAGAGAAGTCTGGCAGGTTACAGTCTGCAGAGTCTCAAAGAGTCAGGTATGACTTTGTAACTAAAACAACAAAAAAGTAACAATAGAATTTTTTACTTAAAATCTGAGACATTTTTAGCAGTGATGTTTCAATCCAGAAAGTGTGCTCTCCGCACCTTCACCCCCACACATAGCCACTGTTAAAGATTTGCCCTTCTGTCCACAGGCAAGGGAAAATGCCTATTAACATAGTACACTCCGGCATTCAATAGTAATCTTACATTGGGAATGGAACATGGTAAAGGGATGCAGGATATATTAGATTTCTGGTGAGCTCTTCATGGTAACCTCGTAATCATTTAAACCAGTTACAAGGATTGTCCTCATTTTACAGATCATAGAGTTAAAAAGTTTACATGAATCATTTTAGTGCCCTCTCTCCCACGGAACACACTGTCATGGTAACAACTCTAGAAACAGCAAGCCATATCCTCACCTAAGTTCATTGTGATGTTTGTACCAGGCAGAGGCAAAGGGTCTCTTTTACCCTCCATCCACTTTTTCCAACAGCAAAGCTTCTCATGTAAATTTCAACCCACATCTGATGCTTTAGATTAAGAAGGTGTCCCAGAATGGTCTAAATTTTTTGGGCTCCAAAATCACTGCAGATGGTGACTCCAGCCATGAAATTAAAAGACGCTTACTCCTTGGAAGGAAAGTTATGACCAACCTAGATAACATATTAAAAAGCAGAGACATTACTAACAAAGGTCCATCTAGTCAAGGCTATGGTTTTTCCAGTGGTCATGTATGGATGTGAGAGTTTGACTGTGAAGAAGGCTGAGCACCGAAGAATTGATGATTTTGAACTCTGGTGTTGGAGAAGACCCTTGAGAGTCCCTTGGACTGCAAGGAGATCAAACCAGTCCATTCTAAAGATCAGTCCTGGGTGTTCATTGGAGGGACTGATGCTGAAGCTGAAACTCCAATATTTTGGCCACCTCATGCGAAGAGTTGACTCGTTGGAAAAGACCCTGATGCTGGGAGGGACTGGGGGCATGAGGAGAAGGGGACGACCGAGGATGAGATGGCTGGATGGCATCACCGACTCGATGGACATGAATTTGAGTGAACTCCAGAAGTTGGTGATGGACAGGGAGGCCCAGTGTGCTGCAATTCATGGGGTCACAAAGAGTCGGACACAACTGAGCGACTGAACTGAACTGAAGTTCATTGTGATGTTTGTGCTGGGCAGAGGCAAAGTGTCTCTTTTACCCTCCATCCACTTTTTCCAACAGCAGAGCTTCTCATGTAAATTTCAACCCAGTCTGATGCTTTAGATTAAGAAGGTGTCCAAGCATGGTCTAATTAGCTGATCTTCTCATCTTTGGGAAGATATATTGTGAGAGTAAAACAATTTTCACTTGACATAAGCACTGTGACTTGTTGCTGTGCATTGGGCTCTTACTTTAATATCATTGTGCATAAGGACTTGCAGCTGGGAATTCTTTGAAAATACATGCAAATGGCTGGAAAAATTAGAGCAGTGTCTTGGATGCTGTTTAGTTAAAATCACAGTGAAAGACAAATGAGTGGCAATTTCAAGCACTTATGAGATTGATGGTAGCTCCACATGCATGAAGTAAAAATCTATTGTATAAAGGAAAATGGAAGGGGAGAATGATGCCTGATTCCTCTTGTCAGGTTGCTTGTAGTTCTAATGGGGATATGAGATAAACGGACCAAGGCAACAGCGACCAAATTGGTGGGATGAAGAGCACTAGTCCTCGAGATCTCAGCTTGAGTCCTGATGAGTGTGTACATGCTAAGTCACTTCCGTCATGTCTGACCCTTTGTGAACCCATGAACTGTAGCCTGCCAGGCTCCTCTGTCCATAGGGTTCTCCAGGCAAGAATACTGGAGTGGTTTGCCATGATCTTCTCCAGGGGGTCTTCCCAACCCAGGGATCCCTTCCCTTCCCACAGAAATTGAACCTGTGTCTCCTGCAACTCCTGCATTGTAGGCGACAACCTTTACTAATCCCAGTTCTCTTATTTGTGCGATGAGAGGTTGATCAGATTCCCTTCTAACTCAAAATTGTGCTTTCAGTAGTGACATTATCAAATCCAATCTCTTAAGCAGTGAAGATTTTGTTAGAAATTTGTTATATAGTGAAATAATTTTTAAAAATTACTAGTTTTATACAATGTAAGGAATTATTTCCTTTTTTTTCGGAGATTTTTAAAGTTAAAGAAGGTCAGGATCCTAAAGTTTTTAGTAACTTTTACTCTAAAAGATGAGAATCTCTTTGGATTCATATTTTTAGCTCATGCTGGCATTCAAGTCCTGAGTTATTCTATTTGAAAACAACATTGCTTTTTAAATGCCAGAGTATGAAATATTTATAAGGCATAGCTACAATGATTGAATAAGCTATTAATATAATACTAACACAAATAAAACGAGGGGCATGTTATCACAACCCTGGAGAAAAGAAGGGAATTTTAAAATGCAAATAAGTCAGAGGAGTCAGAAGCTCCCACGAGAGGTAGCAGAACAATAATTACAGTAGTGACATTTTGAGAACTTGAGACTGGAGGGTGTGTGTGTGTGTGTGTGTGTGTGTGTGTGTGTGTGTGTGTGTGTGAGAGACTGCTCTTCCCCACAAACCAAAGAGAGAGTTGATAAATTATGCCTGTAACTTCATAGTTTCATAGTTATGTTTTTGTATTACAGATTAAACACTTTGATTTGCCTTTTGCTGATTTTTATGGTACTAATAGGGCTATTTTAACAAATTCTGATCTGTAAAAATCTCTGCTTACAAAACACATCACTTCTGGAATGATCATTTCTTTGTAATGTTACTTTAAATAAACATCTAGCTTTGCACATAGTATGATTTGATCATCAAGCACATTTACTGTTTAAAGTGAAGTGCAATATTTTCTTAAAGAACCCCCAGATTGAACAAACAAACAAAATTCCCAGGCATCAAAAAAAGAACACCTTCAAAACTCAGAAATGCTAAAATATAGAATTGCTTAGTAAATAAATTATATAGAGAGTTTCAAGACAAATTATTTTAAAATAGCAATATATTAGGTCCATAAGGGCTTCGCCCATAGCTCAGCTAGTAAAGAATCTGCCTGCCAGTGCAGAAGATGCAAGAGATGTGGGTTTGATCCCTGGGTGGGAAGATCCCCTGGAGAAGGAAATGGCAACCCGCTCCAGTATTCTTGCCTGGAGAATCCCATGGACAGAGGAGCCTGGTGGCTACAATCCATGGGTTGCAGAGTCGGATATGACTGAGCACGCACAGACACAGATCCAGAATCTCTCAGACACAGTTCTGAAATGCAACAGGCCAGGAAAACTAGGTTCCTTTACTTTATATGATGGCAAAACTTACGGTGANTGGTGGCTACAATCCATGGGTTGCAGAGTCGGATATGACTGAGCACGCACAGACACAGATCCAGAATCTCTCAGACACAGTTCTGAAATGCAACAGGCCAGGAAAACTAGGTTCCTTTACTTTATATGATGGCAAAACTTACGGTGACCTGAATAAATTTGAAAGAAAACCTGACTTGAACTTATGTGAGTCTATTTATAGTCTTATTTACTTCAGTTAATATGAATTTTTGTGCTTTTTTCTGCAAATATGAATGGGTTTGATTACAGGGATGGCGCCAGCCTTGGCTGACTTGATACGCAACATGCAGTAGACATGCTGTGTTACCTTTGTGAAATCCCGAATTCTGAAGTTTGAAATCCACATGGCCACATGGATTTCAGCTGAGGGATTATAAACATAATACTATATAATATAACATAATATAATAATGTAATATAACTCTTTTAACTTTATATAGATTTATACAAAATTTAAATAGACTTTAAAAAAATCAATAGTTCACAGTAACCCTGTAGATTTGTTTTATTTACAGATATTTCTCCCTTATGTCTTTCATCTTCCTGAACAGTTGACTATAAAATGAATTTTTCAATATAAATCATATTTTCCTATGGGTTACTTTAGTTCCCCAAAATAACAGAAACCCATAGATACTACCACTATATGATATATACAACTATATAGCCAACTTTGGTCTCATTTTACAATAAAAATAACTTTAAATAGCTTAACATATGTATAAGTCATATAATTAAAGGAGGAAGTTAATATCATGATATTAATTAAAACAAATTATAAAATAAAAAATATACTTATCTTATTTCTCAGAATCCAAAGTTGTTCTTTGAGATTCAGCTGATATAGAAAAGAGATTTTCTCTCACCTTGTGAGGTCTTGCTTGCGGTTTCTATTATGATTCCAAAATGAATATCATCANAAAAAGACGATATAAAGGAGATAGAGTTGATCAGAGCAATGTTGAACCAGAGAACGAGACCACACTCAAGGAAATTGCCTTAAGTTGGGTCTTTGTGTTCGGTGGCAACCAAACATCCCTATCAGTTCTGTGCAAGAATGTAAGCTGTTTCCTTTCCCCGGGGTTCCCTGTCGCCTGTGGTCTGGTGAGTGGCAGTGAATGGGTTCCACTGGACCTGCCATTATTGATTAAATCCCAGTGGTGATCCCACCTTTGCCCTCCTCCCATCCAACTCCCTCACCAGCCCAAATCCACACTTGGAGTGGCTACTCAAAGAGAACTTGAACTTGAAGGGATTTGCTCAGAGGTCTTCCGTGCTGGTGGACTGAGATCTTATTTGCTTTTTCAGCCTTCCATGCCTCCACTGGCCCTCAAAACAATTGGCTTGAGAAGGAGAGGCAGCCAGTTTCCATAGTCAACCCCCCACACACACCCCGTTTGCTCTGATTTCCCCACCACACATCTCCCATTCTGCCACAAAGTCACATACCTACCAGGATGTGAAAACAATAGAAAACCTGATGGAAAAAGCAAGCGAACCTGGCTTGCATTGGAAAGTAGAAGTTCACACACTGACCAAAGTAGGGAAGATAGAAAGGTCAATGCTTGACGGTCAGAATGGTCACCTGCCTCGGATAATAAATTTCTTTCTTTGTATTGACTAAACGGTTTGTTTGCAAAACAGGGATGCAGCCCTGGATACTATCGAGAGAACAAAGGCTTATACACCGGACGGTGTGTTCCCTGCAACTGTAATGGGCATTCCAATCGCTGCCAGGATGGCTCCGGAGTATGCATTGTGAGTAAACTGATGCTGGAATGTTACTAACAAACGATCTGTGTCTCCCCGCCCCCCTCTGCTAGGCCCTCAAACATCAGACGTCACCTCTACCAAACCCTAAATAGAGGTGATTATGTGAGCAGGAGATGGGATGGTGGGGGGTAGGGGGAAGCACCAGGTAACCAGGCTGAATTACTTCACACTCACTTTTCCCTCCATTTTTTTTTTTCTAAAGATTTCTTTTCCTGTGTACCATTTTTAAAGTCTTTATTGAACTTGTTACAGTTTTGCTTGTTTTATGTTTTGTGTTTTGTTTTTTTTTTGGCTGTAAGGCATGTGGGATCCTAGCTTCCCAACTAGCACCCTTACTCTCCCTGCACCTAGCTCCCCAACTAGAACCCTCACTCCCTGCATTAGAAGGCGAAGTCTTAACCATTTGACTGCCAGGGAAGTCCCTTTCCCTCCATTTTAACGTGCACCATCAGAGAATGTTCTGTCTGAGCAGTTAAATTACACCTTAGCTTCTGAATCTCACTAGATGATAATAATGGGTAGATGCTGGGGTTTAACTCTTGCCATGCGTGTGTGCTAAGTGGCTTCAGTCGTGTCCGACTCTTTGCAACCCTGTGGACTATAACCCACTAGGCTTCTCTGTCTATGGGATCCTCCAGGCAAGGATACTGGCATGACATCCTTGCCATGCCCTCCTCCATCTTTCCAACCCAGGGGTCAAACCTGTGTCTCCTGCAACTTCTGCACTGCCGGCAGATTCTTTACCCCTGAGCCACCTGGGAAGCCCTAACTCTTGCCAGGATATAATAAACCAGAGCTACTCCTTTGGACCTCAGTTTTGTTGAGGGTGGGGTGGGGCAGGAGGCTGCAGGGAGGAGACCTCATTGCTGTCAGACGGTGACTGAAAAAATTGGTCAGAGGAGGAGGAGATGCTGGCAAAGGCTGAAGGCACACTCTCCATCCATCAAACGCTAACCTCCATGGCTGCCAAGGCAGTGCATTTATGGGGGGAGACAGGCAAGCGGAGTCCTAGTGGTTTATGACTTAGCCACCAGAAAACTACCTTCTTTGGGTATGTTTTAGAAAATTCTCCCACACAAAACTAGGTTCTCAGGAGATTTTTCTCATGCATCCTGAAGCAAAACAGTTTTTACTCTGCTATCTTCCTCCCTATCCTCAGAGGTACCCCCTCCAGTAACCACGGCCCCCCGAATTAGAAGGAAGACGGACAGTTCCAAGGAAAGGAGGCCACGTTGGTGCCTGAATACAGAGCCCCCACTTCTTTTGTGCGGTTCAGAAGTACATTGTCCTGGCGCAGGCTTTCTCTGCATTGTGTGAGGCACCTAGAGTGTGTTTGAGCTCTGTGAGTTCCTAGACTGTTTTATGCCCATTCAGCGTGTCCTGAGGAGCTATTTCCTCTGCAAGACGGAACAGGCCAGGACAGGAAATTGTTGTAAAGAGCCTGACAGAATATTCTGTAGGATTTTAGCCTTATAAGTTCCTTATAAGTGTAAGAGATGTCAGGCAGTATTATTTTCCAGCTCTTTGGTATCTCATGTAATAGTTTGTATTTCATACTGTGTGATGTGTGTAACACAGGTAGACACTGTCATGAAAAATACTTATCTTGTCGTTGAGTCATTACAAGGCCAGTTTATAAAAGCTGCCAGAGAGCAAAGGGAGTTTTCTCTGTAGTCCATCCACCCAGTGAAGGGATCGCTAGTGAGAGTCATAATTCATGTTTCAATCAAACAGCAAGATTCTCTTTCTCACTTTTCTTTGCAGCTCTGTCTTCCCTTGTCCTTGATGGCCATGTGCCCTCTAGAACCGATTCATTCAGGGAACTCTTGCTGAGTATTTGCTCTTATGGGAAGGACCAAGCTAAGTGCTGGGGTTAAAACCATCAGACATAATCCCTGCTCTCAGGAGGCTGCTGTGTGGTGGGGGGTGTGCGTGTGTACACACGTGTACATGTTCACACATGAGTACACACACACGGGTGCAGCTCAGTGGCAGGCCGTGGGTGCTGGCCCTGCTCTCCAACATGGCCCTTGCCCAGGAGCTGCACACGCAGCCGCATCCTCAGAAAATAAAAATGAGGAGACCCAGCCTCTTTGGCTAGCAGACGGGATGATTCTGTACACTGGCCTCCACTTCCCGAGGTCCAGAGTCAATTTTGAAATCTGAGACCTTCACACATGTGCACCTCTCCCTGTCCTTTCAAGTATAAGCTTTGAAGGGTGAAAAGAAACCAGCCTACCCCCCGCCAGTAAAGCAGCATGTGGCCAGCAGGGAGGCAGCCGAAGCCAGTGCCGTGTCCTGTGGGTGCCGTTGGCCGGCCGGAGCTCTGATGACCGGCTCCCTTCTCTCCGCCGAGGCCCTGCTGCTCTGCCTTCTCCTAGCCGCTTCCTCTCCCTTCCTCTGCCTTTGCTACCCAGTCACCTCTCCGCTTCCTTTTGTTTCCTTCCCTCCTCTCTCTTCTCATCCTCCTTTTTATTTCCTCCTTTTTATTTATTTTTAAGGGAATTTTACTTTTCAATTATCTTACTTTATTTTTTATGCTTAACACATGTGATTGCTCAGTTGTGTCTGACTCTTTGCAACCCCATAGCCAGGCTCCTCTGTCCATGGGATTTCCCAGGCAAGATTACTGGAGTGCATTGCCACCTCCTGCTTCAGGGAATCTTCCCAATTCAAGGATCTAAACCATGTCTCTTGTGTCTCCTGCATTGGCAGGAGGATTCTTTACCGCCGTTGCCACTAAGGAAGCCCATTTCATATTTATTTATTTTAATTTATTTATTTGACTGCCCCGGCTCTTAGATGAGGCATCAAACTCTTAGTTTCAGCGTGTGGAATCTAGTCCCCTGATCAGGAATCGAACCCAGGCCCCCTGTACAGGGCGTTCGAAGTCCCAGCTACTGGACCACCACACTGGTTTTCCTCCTTTTTATTCCCTGCTGCTGGAGCCCGTCTTCCCCTGCCTCCAGGATGATTTATTTGAAACTCACAGCTGACTCAGGAGTCTCCTGAGGCTCACAACCAGATGTTCACACTCCTCAGGCAGCCTCAGGGCTCCCTGATCTGTGCTGCTGCCTCTCCAGCCATAGCCTGCCCCCTGGCACGTCACCCTCGGGAACACCAGCTGCTTCAGGTTGTCCGTCCACACCACTGTGCTCCTGCAAGACTGAGGTCCTGTGCACACCAACCCCTGTGCCCAGTGTGTCTTCCTCCCTTCTCCACCCAGCTCCTTCCTCTCCTTCTGTCCTCCACACAGGCCTCATCGCCTCCCTGAGGCTCCTCTGGCTATTAGGGCATGCTGCCAACACCTCTGTCACCATATTTCCCACCCCCGAGTCAGGGTACCAATCTATCTTTGTGCCCCTGGAACCTGGCATAGCCGAGCAGCTAGTTCATGCACAGTAGATGTTTGCCGTCACATGGACCTTGGAAAGCACTTGCTGTGAGGGCGGATATGGATTCATTCATTCATTCACTCATTCACAGTAAAACAAGGAAATCTGATAGGTCGATGCCTCAAATTTTCAGGACTGAGGAAGACAGATTTCAGGGTAGATGCTTTCAGCTGAGAGCGAGTGGTATTTCAGACATTCTTATGGGCTTTTTATCAAGCAACTCAGTTTCTAACCCCCTTCTATGCTCCCCTCCCTGTGCTCCTGTAAAGGCCCAGAGTTCAGAGGGGTTTGGGGAGGATTTATCATGGGATTCAGGTAACCTCACCACAATTCTTGCTTCTCCACGGTCTTACTTCCTCTGTGTTTTCAGTTCAGAACTAAGTTGACATGGGACTAAAACATCTCTCTCCAGGCAGTTCTTCTTTAAAATTGTCCTTTGGAGCTATAAAAGAAAGGAAACTGGGACTTTCCTGGTGATCCAATGGCTAAGACTCTGAGCTCCCAAGGCAGGGGGCTTGAGTTCAATCCTTGGTCAGGAAACTGGATCCCACCTGCCACAACTAAGACCCTGCATGGCCAAATAAATAAATAAATAATAAAGAAAGGGAGCTAATGTGAAAAAGGGAACACTTAGGTCAAAACAACAGATGTTTCTGAGAGAGTCAGGGAGGCCGAGCAAAGTAAAGGTACAGGAAGCCGCCAGCACCCTCACCTGACACCTTCGAGAGACTCCTCTCTGGATCCTGCAAGTCCTGATAACCCTGGAAAGTGGGTACTGTTTTAACTGTACATTTTAGGAAAATTAGAATAGTATATAAATCTTACACCATTAATATTGATTTATATGGACCTTCCCTGGCAGTCCAGTGGTTAAGACTTCACACTCAACCACTTCCCCACAGTGCAGGGGACACAGGTTCAATCCCTGGTCAGGGAACTAAGATCCCACATGCCATGTGGCATGGCCAAAAAAAATGGATTTAGTGAAAAACACCGAGGCCCAGAGAGGTGAAGGGACTTGCCCAAGATCCCCACAGCTATGGAATGTTCAAGTGGGATTTTAACCCCACTGATCTGGCTCCATTTCGCCCTTCCTCCCCATGATAACACCGAATAGCTGATGGAAGGGCAATTACACCATTTTTCTGGCACCAACAAGGATTGGCTGGGTAGGAAAAGCATATGATTAACAAAACTTATATTGCTGTGTCAGAGGATTTCGTTCTAATTGTGTGAGTAAGTAAGATGACAGCAATCTCAATAGTAATAAATGTAATAGGTTGTTATTAATTTTACCGTTTCTCTCTCCCAAGAACTGCCAGCATAACACTGCAGGGGAACACTGTGAGCGCTGTAAAGAAGGTTACTATTGGAACACCATTCATGGAACCTGTAGAGTCTGCCCATGTCCTCATTCAGACAGGTACTATAGAAGTTTGACAGTAATCTATAAAGACAGGAAGTATTGAGTTGGCAAAAAAAGTTCATTCGGATTTTTTATAGCTATGATGGAAAAACCCAATTTAACTTTTTTGGCCAACCCAATAGTTTGATGGGTGTCTAGGGCTGGGGAATGGGTGGTGGGAAGAAATGGGAAGGGGCTGTTAAATGGCATAAAATTTCTTTTAGAGGTGATGAGAATGCTCTAAAATTGATTGTGGTCATGACTGTACAATTCTGTGAACGCACTAAAAGCCATTGAGTCTAACATTTTAGGTGGGTGGATTGTATGATATGTGAAGTCTATCTCAATAAAACAATTTTCTATTTTAAAAAAGGAATAAACTAAAAATGGGAACAAAACCAAACAAAAACAGACTCTCCAAGTTGTGTTCTTCAGGGTTTTGCCTTTTCCTCTTTTCTTTTGCTGTTCACTCAATGGCTAAGCAGTTTATTGAGCACCATCCCTTCTCCAGATGCTGGGGTAACTGCAGGAAAAAAGGCTGGCAAAGACATTAAGCTTCACCTGAAGAATGTGAGGAGAGAGTGGGGTTATTACTCAGTAAAATGTGCACAAATCAGTCTGAAGTATAACTTCAAAGATGGGCCACACCACTGATAAAAGGGTTATGTGATAGATTGAGTGGATTCTTTACAGAGGGTGGTAGCAGGGCTTTCTGGAGTTGTTGGGCAGGGACTCATGAGTGATGAAGTGGAGTACCAACACAATATGATGAGGGTCCATGGCAAGGGGAAAAAAAACAGACGAGAAAACTCCTGTGATGATGAGTTTGTGGACAGTAAGAAGGCATGGATGGCTTGATTGCACTGAGAGAGAGCTGCTGGGAGATGAGGTTGGTGGGACAACCAGGATACAGATCCTGTACCTTTCAGGCTAGAGTAAGGCACTTGGATGTTAAGGATTTTTATCTTCATCACTTTATTTCCATCACTGTGTGATGGAAGCCACAGACAGTTCTGAGCCTCAGAGAGAGGTGATCTGCATTATCATCCAGTTTCCAGTAAGGTCGGTAGACTCTGTAGGTAGAAAGCCGTCATTTTCCTTTCATGATAATCCGTGTTCAGTTTGGCTTTGGCACTTTGTCCTACTCTTGCTCATCATCACGTGTTCACTGTGAGTCCAGACAAAATATAAACAGGTAACCAAGTGAAGCAAGATTTGCTTTGAAAAATCAGAATGATGGTGATCAAGTCCCAGTAGTGCACAGGTTCAGGAGCAAGTGTGGCCCACAAGGCTGGCTGATACCAGCTGAGCTAGCAGAGAAATTGGCCAAATCTTAAAACTATCAGAAGCCACCTGCCCGATGTGGCTTTTCTGGAGATGCATATTTGAAATATCCACCCTGGTTTGCTATCTTGTGTTTGATACTCCTTAAACCTGCCCGGTCCTGTGGCTTTATTTATAAAGGGATCTATCACTTGACACTTGCCCAAGCTTGTTTGAACAGAAGCTGGAGAGAGTAAAAAGCTGCAAGATGTTCACAGGGTGCTTGGGGAAAGCGTTGATCTTTGGTTGCAAAGCATGTTATCATCACGGTCAGCTTTTGGCTTCTGTGTAGTTGAAGTAACACGCAGTTCCTAGGATGTATTGGTAAAATCCTATTTTTATCTAATTCTCCTTCCAGCAATATTAATACTGCTGACAAATTTCTAACTGTCCCTTTAAAGGTGTAACTCTATATCTATCTAATTGTCCAAGAGAAGCTTCGCAAATAAGAACTCTTTGAAACTTCCCTTGTGGTCAAGTGATTAAGAATCCACCTTCCAATTCAGGGGATGTAGGTTCAATACCTGGTTGGGGAACTAAGATCCCATATGCCACAGAGCAACTAAGCTCACATGTGTGTGTGCTAAGTCATGTCTGACTCTTTGCGACCCTAGGGAGCCCACCAGGCTCCTCTGTCCATGGGATTCTCCAGGCAAGAATACTGGAGTGGATTCTCCAGGCAGGCGCTCCTCCAAGGGATCTTCCTGACCCAAGAATCAAACCCGAGTCTGTTATGTCTCCTCCATTGGCAGGCGGGTTCTTTACCACTAGTGTTCTTGCCTGGAGAATCCCAGGGATGGGGGAGCCTGGTGGGCTGCCATCTATGGGGTCGCACAGAGTCGGACACGACTGAAGTGACTTAGCAGCAGCAGCACCACCTGGGAAGCCCAACTAAGTCCATGAGCCGCAGCTAAGATCCAGCACACCCAAATAAACAAATAGTTTTAAAACTCAGAATTCTCTTACCAGCTAGTGATAAATGGAGTTACTTCTATGATCTATGTCAGTTCAGTGGTCATAGATGTTTCTTCGTAAGGCAACAAGGACTTTTTCATGGTCTCTTGCTTTAATTTTTTTTAAAAAAGAAGCTTCTATAAATACACCAGTTCAGAACTAAAAGAAAGAGAACAGAAGTTCCAACAACCTGATCAGAAAAGTGCGGAAATCACCAGGGACTGTGTCCACAGAGTTAACTGGGCCCAAGCATGCTCTGGGCTTTAGTCCCCTCTGGGACTCTGAGGGCACACTGGGTGGGCCTGCCCCCACCCCCGAACCCTCCTTGCACATACTTTTTCTTCCCAGAAGGGATTGTGTCCAGTATAAAACAAAAGAACTAGAATAAGCAAGGAGGGGAAAAAAATTTTTTTTTAAGAATCAGAACTCTCTGTTCTGCTCTTCTGCCCAGACTTGTTTGATTCCTTCCTTGTTATTTCTGGAAAAAGTGCTGTCGTCACCATCTCTTCCCAAGTGGGTTACTTTACTCTTTCTTAAGGGAAGGAATGTATTTCTCCAAGCCGAAAATAGAAATGCCTTCAGTCCCTGTTCACCCAGATTTGCCCGATGTCAGCTGAAATCATTCATCATTCTCTCGACAAGTTTTGATGGGCAAAATTTTCCTCACATGAAAGGTACCTGGACCCTTGGTTTCCAGTTTCACTTCATGTGGCAAAAAATAATGAGCATAAAAACCTGTGGGTTTATGTTTCTACTGGGGCTTTTCTCTCTCTCTCTTTTTTTAAGTTTTGCCACCGGCTGTGTTGTGACTGGGGAAAACGTCAAGTGCTTCTGCAAACCTGGATACATAGGAACACGCTGTGAAAGGTGGGTGCCGCCCTCCCCCGTGCCCCCCCTTCTCACCTCCTCCCCATCTCACAGGTGGGGTGGGCTCTGAGGGCAGGCTGCTGCAGGCATCCCGGTGTGGGTGGGGCTCAGAGCTGGGGTGGGGCCGCTGGTTTCTCTGAGGCTGGGAAAAGATCTCCTGGGAAAAACACAAGACTATCACTTCATAAATCATTAACTTCCTTCTCTTCCTTGCTTTGTACACGTGGAAATTTGAGAATTAGGGCCAATATGTCATAGTCCTATACGCTCCAGCAAACGCCCCCCTGTATGCCCATTGCTTACATATATGCCTGCATACCCCCCCTCCCACGCACACCCCTGCATGCCCCTCCCCAGACATATATCTACATACTCCTACCACCATCGAAACTCAAACTTCTATCCCCAAATATACACATCCCTGCTTGCCTGTACACAAACATGCAACTCTACATACTCCCACACACGCACACATATCCACAGCCCTAGATTTGCCTACACACACCCCCCTGTTAATGCACACACGACATTATGAACACTGGCAGGACAGTCTGTGTCTCTCCCATTTCTGAATCCCTTAGTGCCTAGTGAGCTACTATTCATATAATAGATGTTTAGTAATGTTTGGGAAACAGAAGAATACATGTTACAGAAGGGAAGGTATGTACTTGATTATAAACGCCCCAGAGACAAGCTTGCATTTTTCCTGAACAATATTTCATAGTTAGCTACTCTGCCCAGTTATTGCGAAGGGTACAAAAGATACTTGTCATCTAGACAGGAAGAGAGCATACACATACATTTATCTGGGAAAGTAACAGTAAAATGAATCATATGGATAACATTTTAAAATTTAAAATAACATAAGATCAGTACATAATTATAAAAAGTGTTATAAATTATGAAAATGATGTAAGACAGGTGCATGTGTGCTAAGTTGTTTTAGTTGTGTCCGACTCTTTGCAACCCCATGGGGTGTAGCCTGCCAAGCTCCTCTGTCCATGGGGATTCTCCAGGCAAAAATACTGGAATGAGTTGCCATGCCCTCCTCCAAGGGGATCTTCCCGACCCAGGAATCAAACCCATGTCTCTTACATCTCCTGCACTGGCAGGTGGGTTCTTTACTGCTAGTGCCACCTGGGAATCCCCATAAAACAGGTGAGCCAAAAGCTAATAAGGCAAAAAACTGGTATGTACCACACCCTTACAATTGCCCTATGCTCACGCCTGCCCACCTACAGTGCTGTTCATAGTTATTCTGCCTACAGAAAACCATGGGCAAAACTTGAAGGGAATTCCCTGGTGGCCCCCTGGTTAGGATTCTGTGCTTGTACTGCAAGGGACACGGGTTCAATCCCTAATTGGGGAACTAATATCCCACATGCAGCCCCCCCAAAAAAGTTGTTATATGTTCTTACATGTCAGTTCTATATGCACAGACTTTTTCTTTAAAAATAATGTAGATTTCAGGTTTGCTTTTTGTTTTGACTTATTTTCTCATTTAATTATATATTAGTCATTGGTTCCTTGCAGGGTGCCCTAGTGGCTCAGATAGTTAAGAATCTGCCTGCAGTGCAGGAGACCTAGGTTCAATCCCTGGGTCAGGAAGATTCCCTGGAGAAAGAAATGTCAACCCACTCCAGTCTGCTTGCCCAGAGAATCCCATGGAGAGAGGGAGCCTGGTGGGCTACAGTCCATGGGGTCACAAAGAGTCAGACGTGACTGAGTGGCTAACGCTTTCATTTTCAGTCTGTTTCCATAACAATAAGTATTCATTGATAACATCATGTCAGGGCCAGGAAGTTCCACTTAAGTTCCATCATCCCCTGACTCTTGGCCTTGGAGAAAGTTGGATATAAATGTTTATACCTATTTTGATTTTTTGGTTTTATATCACCACACCATGAGGCATATGGGATCTTAGCTCCCCAATAAGGGATTGAACTCATCCCCCTTGCATTGGGAGGATGAAATCTTAACCACTGGACCCCCAGGGAAATCCCTGTTTTTGAACTTTTGTGGGTTTACTTCTTAACTTCAAATCTCAATGTTAGTGAAATATTGAAACCTCGCCTTTTTTATGGTGTTGCTTCTCACATGGCAGATAGACTTAGGGTCAACATATAAGACAAAAATTGACCAGAGCTCAAATAACCTTGGCTATTCCAGTATTCTCCATAATCCAGGGGGACCATGCTGCATGAAATGTCCATGGCATCTGGCTACATCTGGAACCGCACTCTGTAGGGTGACGTGTTCATGTGAGGAGAGGCACAGGGAGACCAGCCCAGCTTGGGGGAGAGCAGGCTCCCATCCCTCGTGTTATGCTCACCGTGGGATGTGTGCTCACAGAGTGATGGGGACGCAGATTCCCATACGCTCCTCCCCTCATCCCTCTTTGCCTGGGTACCATTAGATGAATTCACTGAAGCTTCTCCAGGGGATCTCACCAACCCAGGGACTGAACCCAGGTCTCCCGCATTGCAGGCGGATTCTTTACTAACTGAGCCACCGGGGAAGACATTCACCGAAGCTAAATGTGTACGAAGTTTCTGTATGGACTTGGGGATTTGTACATTTTATTTGGTTCTTGTGCCATTATTACTTCTGAGTCATTTCTGAAACTATAAGATGACTGACTATTTGGTTGAACCAGGTTCCCTCCATAACCCTTACTTAAATTTTTTCCTGGACTATTCTGGCATATTGTTTTTCTGGATAACTTTAGAAGAGTTTTACCAAATTAAAAACACACACACACACACACACAACTGAATTTTTCAGTTGATATCAGTTCAACTGAATTTTATCATTAGGGGGCGCCGGGGTCCAGCCCCGGCAGGATCCAGAGAAACCCGAAGGAGGAACGGCGTCGGCAATTGCGATTGATATATAGAGAGAGACAGATAAGAATGTAGTAGATAAGAAAATAAGGAGAGAAGAAAAGAGGCTGACGTTCCTTGGTTTATACAGAAAATCAATAAAGTCTCAAGACAAGAGACTTGCACCGTCTACGTGAGGCCGCAGGTGCCTTCCCGGTCTCCCAAGGGAGTGAAGACGCAGGGCACCTCTCCGTTCAGGTCTTAGAAACCCAGGCAAAATTAGTAGACACGGCGGATCTCTGTACTCCAGATGGGAACTAGCCTGAAAGAGNGTCTCCATCATGGTCAACAAAAGAGTCCGAAATGCAGTACTTGGATGCAATCTCAAAAATGACAGAATGATCTCCGTTCGTCTCCAAGGGAAACCATTCAATATCACAGTAATCTAAGCCCCAACCAGTAACACTGAAGAAGCTGAAGTTGAACGGTTCTATGAAGACCTACAAGACCTTTTAGAACTAACACCCCCAAAATATGTTCTTTTCATTATAGGGGACTGGAATGCAAAAGTAGGAAGTCAAGAAACACCTGGAGTAACAGGCAAATTTGACCTTGGAGTACGGAATGAAGCAGGGCAAAGACTAATAGAGTTTTGCCAAGAGAACGCACTGGTCATAGCAAACAACCTCTTCTAACAACACAAGAGAAGACTCTACACATGGACATCAACATATGGTCAACACTGAAATCAGATTGATTATATTCTTTGCAGCCAAAGATGGAGAAGCTCTATACAGTCAGCAAAAACAAGACCGGGAGCTGACTGTGGCTCAGATCATGAACTCCTTATTGCCAAATTCAGACTTAAATTGAAGAAGGTAGGGAAAACCACTAGGCCATACAAGTATGACCTAAATCAAATTCAGATGCTTAGGAAGCATAAAGAAGGCTTAGAAAGTTTGAGTTATGGCAAAGGCAATAAACATGGTAATAAGAAATGTTATATTGAGCAAACACAAAATAAGAATCCACAACAGCATGAAACTGAAAAAAATATTAACTATATTTTTGAGAAAAAATAATTCTCATAGGAAAAATTCATCTAAACTTAATTTTCTCTCAAATATTTGCCTTATAACTTTAATTTCACTGCATTTATAATGCACAGTATTTCTCCCAGTTACTAACTTCTATTTACTGATTCATTCAACTATTATTTATTAAGTTACTTACATGAGCTAGACATAGAATATGCTAAATTCCTGGATTTAAGATATATGAGAATGATATTCCTTCCTCAACCAATCCATAGTTTAATGTGGTAGACAGAGAAGTAGAGAAAAAATAAAAATAAAAATCCACTTTAAGTACAATACCAAGTTAAAATAAAATAAAAGATGTTCTATAAGAAAGGCAGCCTAAGAGGTTAAGAGAGGGATTTCCTGGAATAAAATGATTGAGATTAGAGCTGAGTCTTGAAGGATTAGACTTCCCTGGTAGCTCAGTTGGTAAAGAATCTGTCTGAAATGCAAGGGACCTGGGTTGGATTCCTGGGTCCGGAAGATCCCTTGGAGAAGGAAATGGCAACCCACTCCAGTATTCTTGCCTAGAGAATTCCATGGACAGAGGAGTCCATGGGATTGCAAGAGTCAGTCATGACTTAGAGACTAAACCACTGCTTCCCTGTCTTGGGCTTTGGTCTAGCCTCCTGGCCAGGGTCCATCAGCCAGGACAAATGTTTACTGAGCATGTTTGCAGGACTTTGGCCTGGGTCCTTGCTGAGTCAGCACCCTCTCCCTCACAAGGATGAGTCAGCACTCATAATGTGGCCTTCTCCATCCAGTTAGAGCTCATCCAGTGGCTCACAAAGGACAGCATTACGCAGATGCCTCAGGGTCCTCAGACAGTAATCTCAATGTTAACTTTGCCTTTTGATTTAGAAAAGGTTTATTCAGTCAACTTTGCTTTCCACACATCTCCACCCCACTCAGTTGCCCAACATCTCTTTAATTCAGCAAGTCAAGAAATCTTCTCTTCCTCTGAATTTAGCTACTTATTGTGAACCCTATTGGAATTTTAATTTAATTAATTAAAATTTAAAATTAGTTATTTTTAATTTTTTTAATTCTGGTATTTCAGTCTTGAGATAAGCCTGGTAGCCCTGCCTTCAGTTGGTTTTTATATTACTAGAATAATCTTTTCTTTTCTCCCCTGTGTAAGTTCTCCTGCCTCCTTTCCTTCATCAGATTCTGAGTGTTAATGATCCCTTAGGTCCTACTCCAGCCCCTTCCGTGGAAAACTGGATGCATGAGGTCACTGATCATGTGGTCACCATCATAAAGCAGGGCAGCAAAGGTCCCTAATTTCACCCCAAATTACTAGGAAGATTTTTCTTTAAGTCCTACTTTGACTGCTAACCATGCTGAAAGACAGTTTCTTTTAGAGACTAATTTCCCTGGATTATTTATTTTCCAGCAGGATAAGATTTAAGATTACCTAGTTGCCAAATCTTAAACTAGCCTGAAGGGCAAATTTAACCAGCAGATAAATTTTATTTGGTATTCACAGTATTTTTAAACATTTTGAATAAGTTACTCACATATATAATAACTTAGATTTCACATTTTAAAAATATTTGAATATCAAGCTTCTTTTTAAAAATTAGTGGACTTAGCATAATTCAGTGCACATTTCAATTGGGTTCAGTTATTTTGGGGGGAATAGCTGCCCTTGAAATAGACTCATGTTTCCATCTCACTTTAGCCCCTACCCAGTGAGCTGCACTCAGAGACTGCATGCATTCTTTTTTCCATTTCTGGGCTAGTTTAACTCCCTCACTTTACAGGAAAACAAAAAAACAAAAAAATGAGACCCACAGAGACCTCAAGATTTTCCTGGGCTTAGAGTTGATGATACAAACAGAACCATGGGTCTCCTCACTCCACTTCATGGTGCTGTTTTTCTCTTATTTACATCCATAGCTACCTACTTATTATGATAAACTGCTTCAGCCTTGTGTCTGAGCAAGATGGCAGAAGGACTGAACATCAAACTCCAAGAAAAGGGTAGTCATGGATCAAGACTTTAGCACTTGGATTTTAAAGAGGTTTGAGTATTTTGAATTTTTTCCCCTCATTCAATAACCCTTTTCTGTAACACATTAAAAGCAGGTGTCTATGAAGATCACAGGCAAATGTTTTTCTGGTCGTTGTACATCTTTGTCCCATGAGAAGATGTGCAATTCCTTCTCACAGTGACTTCTAGTTAACTTGATGGGAGAGTTGAAATATTATGTCAGTGTCACCAATGATTTTATAACAGAGTTGAAATATTATGTCAGTGTCACCAATGATTTTATAACAGAGATACGGTAGATTTTCATTTTATCCTTGGGCCTGGTGGGTCCAAGCTAAAAAACATTATTGTTGTACTCATAAATAAATGTGAGTTTTGTTCCAATAAACCATCCTGTCAGTTCTTATGGAGTAGACCCTTTTCTAAGTAATGAGATGGAGCCCTCCTTCACACCAGCCAGGACCAGTAAGTAGCAGAATTCGAAAAGATAAGCTTCCCCTCTTATCTCAATATATAGATGTATTGTTATTAGTTATACTTGTTCCCCAGGAAGCTGATTAACAGAAAATAGCTCCTCTATATTTTTAATGAATGAGAGGCCCATTCCAACAAAAGCATGAAAACTTNAGCTTCCCCTCTTATCTCAATATATAGATGTATTGTTATTAGTTATACTTGTTCCCCAGGAAGCTGATTAACAGAAAATAGCTCCTCTATATTTTTAATGAATGAGAGGCCCATTCCAACAAAAGCATGAAAACTTCAGATTGACTCGGGTCTTTTTTTTTTTTAATAACCTTTCCTTCTCCCTAGAGAGATGTCCGGGACTCACAATGAGGTGCTTTGTGAGCTTCCAGCCAAAGTTGATTTGGCACCTCCATCACAGAGAGCTTGTGCAGACTGTGACAGGCTTTCAAGGAAGCCACTTCCCACATGTGCTCCTTTGGTTCCCTCATTGGTGCTCGGGAACAAGAGGCTGGCTCCTCCCGGTGAGCTGGGTGCTATGACAGATTAGACTTTTATGCAAGAAAATCAATCCTGCACAGTTGATGTACTGCTTTAAATTAAGACCCCTTGGGACCTGAAACTGTAAGGTAAGCAGAGCTCGGCCACTAAAATTCTTGAACTTTCAAACTGTGAATGTAATTTGAGGACGTTTCTTAAAAATTTTTTTTGTTTAATGTGAAACTTTAACATGCTGCCTTCTCATGCTGCCTTTAAGAAAAACAGCTCACTGTCAAACATGCACATACAGCTCTGATTTTAAAAGACAACAACAACAAAAAAACCACACACACAAACCCATTGCTTTAAAAAATATTCTGCCAAAACGAAATAGTCACATTGATATGTTATGCTTTTAAACTTGTGTGAACGTTCCCAGTATAGGCCAGGTTTTTTCTCTGCTCTCAGTGTGATCAGTATCCTTTAAAATGGGATCAAATTATCTTTGCTACTTGAAAATGGGTCTGTATGCAGGACTAGTGCTGCAGAGAGAAAATCCCAGTGGAATTGTAACCAAATGTCAGTCCAGGCCTGCGGGTCTGTATCTTAAGTGTCGGGTCTGTATCTTAAGTGTCGCTGGGTGCCTATTTAATTCAAGCATGGGAGGGGAATTAGTGAAACCCTGCTGTTACAGTGGTGTTGGCACTACTCTGCAAGAGGTGGAAACTGCTGGGATCATGTGTTGCTGTGTGCAGGCCGGTTCCTTGTGATTGTGGCAAATGAAGTTGGGAGGTTAGAAGTTACTCTAATGCAGACTAAGAATCAGAGGCTTGTCAGACAAAAGATGCTGCAGAACAAGTTCAACAGTATGCATGTGAAGCAGTTACTTGTCTAATGCTGTTAACAAAAATCCCAATCTTTCTGTAGAAATTTATAGGTGCTTTTAATGTTCAGACTCTAAGGGTGGAATACTGGATGCTTTCAGGTATCCAAATGATCTAAGAGAGCATCACTGTAAAATCTCTCTCTGTTGGAGGGGAAGAGAAGATGCTGAATCTTCTGTCTGTGCTCTGCAGGCCATAAAGGAGAAGACCTATACCTATACTCATGCTACTTCTTTGCTCTTAAATCTTTGCTGAGGTGCCTCTTCTCTCCTAGTTTGCCTTTGGCACTTCCATGAGGACTAAGTTAATTGTCAGTATCTTAAACTTGCCCTGAGATTTCCAAACCTCTTTTTGTGCCTTCTTCATGGACAGCACCAACCTGCATCCACAGAGATCAATTAGATTCTTGCTCATTATTGTCTTTCTCCTCATGACTTGTGGTCTATGTTGTTATACTGCCTCCAGGGCACATTCTTGGGATACAAGTTGCTTTCAGTTTTCAGGGTGAGAAGGTGAACCCCAGAGGGGCGAGGGCACACTGCCTAAAGTCTGAAGTGGCAGTACAGGTGGGACCCGACCTGGACGCCATCTGCCTTCCAGGCTTTCTCCCTTCCAGGATAAAGCTGCCTAACCTGGCCCCAGGTATTTCCATGAGCCTACCCTTTGAACGACATTACTGATAAGCTGCACACTGTTTAAGCAAAGTACTTACTCACTCTAAGGATTAGAGTGTCTAAGCTACCTTTGGCCTGAAGAGAAGAAAATTCCCTCACCAGGCACACAATAAAGAATGTGGGAGAACGGAGAGTGGCTTTCTGAGGATTTTTCTCCTTGTCTCACTGCCCTGTTTCTTGCTAGTTTCAACACAATTTTTTTTTTTTTTTTTAAACGGCTCAAGAGAAAAGGTGAGGTTCCTAAGGAAATGAGGCTGGGGCTGTTTACTTTGTACAGCTAGGATACCCAGGATGCAAGGCTCCCAAGGATAAGCAGTGGGCTTGGATTAGCATTCCAGTGCACCACCGCCTTGTGGGAAGAGTTATTTTTAACCTGACAATATTTCTTCACATCTGCAATCCAAATACCCTGTACGTGAGAATAAATATTTAGGCAATGTGTTAGCTTTGTTAACCAGACACTATATCACAGCCATTCTTAGGAATTCCTTTTCTTATTTTAGTAAAATTAAAAGCAGGAGGGGAAAAAAAGAGTTGTGGGAGGAACAAAGGTGAAATATATTGCCTATGTCAGTTCAGGAAAAACTGCCTAATAAGGGATCATAATTATTTTTTTCAAGATTTCTCTCTTTATCTAAGGATGACATCTCCTCTATTGATCCACTGAAGTTCTTGTGTTTTTCATCTTGAAAATCTTGAGTCTTTTCCTCATAGCTGCATTCAGACTGATTTCTAAGCATTGCAATATTTGGGGGAAGTTCCCAAAAGGTAGACAAAAGCACTAGAATTATAAGACTAAGAATTCTCTGTCACTGTTAACAGCCAAACCCTGCTGAAATCACCACCATTACAGAACTCATATTTAAAGAATCTCATTTGCCTCTAGAGCTAATAGTTTCCTTTTGGTTTGTTTTTCACTTTTTATTGAATGAATGGAAGGCTGAAGGAATAGCTGAATTTATCTTCTATAATTTCACATTCCATGTGACGCACATTCCTTCAGTCATTCTACAACTTTTTACTGAGATTACCCAGCATGCAAATCTAGGTAAACAAAACCCTGAGAGATATGGTTAGACCATTTATTTTTTAAAAGCTCTAGGAAAGTGAGGACTATGACTTAAAAGTTAATAACCTGACTGTATCCTTTCACAGACAAGATGGAAGATAATTTAAATATTTTATCTATGTAATTTTGTGTATTAGGCAAAATAACAGAAAGTGCAACCTAGCACCTAGGTACCGGTAGCAGCATGACAAGGCACAGGGAGATGTGGCTGGCAATTGCCAGGAACTTTTGGTGACACCTATACACCTGCCCTCCCAGACAGTCATAAATGTAGACCAGGAGGTAAGAACAGGGTCAAGCAACAATCATGGCCCTGGGAACCACACTGGTTTTTAAAATCACGGTAGTAACAGTAAGATGGGTCAAGGGAAAAATAGCATCGGGATACCTATAGGGTAGGAGAATATTAAATATATGTCATATTCTTGATGTGATTCTGTAGAGATGCCAGATGGTGGAGAAGTTGAGCAGTTTCCTTGAGCAAATAACTTGGAATAAAGTGCCTGGACGTCATCCTAGCCACATTTGCCAGCACTTATTTTAAGTAGGAGGTTACTCCCTGTTGCTGTCTTTAGACAGTTTCAAGAGGAACTTAGACATATTGCTTAATTTTCACAAACTGGCAAGATTCAAAAACGGTTTATTAAAGGAGTGGTTTGTGGAACAACTGAAAGAGATACTAGAATCTCTTGTGGATCCCTAGAATTAGAATAGATTTACTAAAAAAAAAAAAAAAAAAAAAAATCACCTTGACAGTCACATTTCTTTTCTCTAATGTATTATTAGCTTGGTAGACAGCATCTAAAAGCGGATAGCTAAAGGTAATTTGATCTAAAGCAAATTGTTCAATACATTAAATTAATTGAAAATGAAGATCTTCCATCATTATATGTCCCATTATGGGTGATAAAACATAGGACAGCGTTATAAAGCTGTAAGTATCTGTAAACATTATTTTACACTTTTCAGAACTTTTAATTTATATCACTATGTATATCCTTTATATTCAAACAATTACTTGGTCTTTATTGTAAAAAGTTTGAACAATTAAGGAATTGCTCGAGAAAAGCTAAGTATCAAGCAAAAGGAGCTAATTATTTGAAGCTAATAAAGTAATTAAACAATAGATCATCACTGTGATTTATGTATTATTTTAGAGTTTTTAAGCAAGCACATGTTCATTATGGGAAAATTATAAATACAAACCAGAAAAAAATTGTTTAACATAACGATATTCAAATAGGGCTAACCAATGATTTCACATTTGATAGCCTTTACTATATGTTTCAAATGACTAACATATGATATTTTACTTACCATATGGCATTTGAAACCGAGTATATTTTTTAAAAATAATCCATCAGTTGATAGACATTTACATTCTAACTAATTGCTGAATAGTCAGATTGTTTCCTTCTACATATAAGTAAGGCTTAATAGGAATAACTAACTGGAAATGAGCTAGAAATTTAAGAAATTAAACTATTGAGAAAAGGCAACATAAGAACAAAAATATATAAGGTGCAAAATGGGTCACAATTCTGTCTAGAGTATACAAATAAATGACCAACTTTGAAAAAACACTGATTGGCATTATTCTGTTTTAACTATAACTACATCATTGTTTTGACAAAACTGTCTTCTTGACCAAATTGTTTTTTGTCACATTGCTTTTAGCTAAATTAAATCTGGCCAAATTAGTGGGAAGCATTGTTCAAGGAAATGCAATAGACGAAATACTACTTACCACATGAACTTCAGTAGGGCATTGTGTAATTCTTTCATGATGTTATTGGAGACAAGATTAAGAAATATGAGCTGAGCTAATGCAATTAGAAGATTAATAACTGGTTGAATGAACATACTTAGAGATATTTCTTAGCAACTGGGGATAGGGGGAGCTGATTGGTGTTGGCTTATAAAAAAAACTCTGTTATTGGTCTTATCGTAATATTTTCACTTTAGATAAGTGTATGTTTAACAAATTTCTTAATATATTATTGCTTTGACATCATCAAATCCAAATAGATCTTAACATGTTGGAATAATGATCTGAATCTTCCTAGACCTTTACAACAATGATAAATATAAGATTATTCACTTGGTCTGTAAGTGTAAATGTACAAATACCAGTTGGAAGAACTTGTACTTGTGAAATAAAACTTTGTAATTTTGGTTGATAGTAATAAATTCTATACAGTGTAGACGAGGCAACCTGGCCTTTGGTGACACTGTTAGAAACATAATGGAGGAGTATGCATGGGACATGCTATATTCAGAGACTTGCACTAACCATAGTGCAAGCCTTTAGTTACAGCCCAACCGTGTGACTTCTGTTGCTTGTGAGTATACATTTCATCCTTGAACTACCCTTGAATCCTACAGTCCAAATCATTGGCCAATTCATATGATGACTTTAAGACTTCCTATTCCAGAGGATCTTTTCATTTCAATGTTACTAAGGCATCTGTGGGTGAATAGAGAGAGGAGGATAGTAGTTAGCCAAGAAGGGCAGGGGAAATCTTTAAGTCTCTACAAGATTAAGAATAATTGATTAAATTTTGTAACAAAGTTTGGTTGGACAGTCAGGAACTGTAGGACAGGGTCAGGTAAGAAAATAGTCTTCACATTGTATCAGCAACCAGGGGGAAGATTTCAGATGCAGGGGAACAAGCTATGGAAGACTTAAAGGACAGGGACCATCTGAGATCCAGGAGATGGTGTGGAACACACCGGCCGAGCCAATGCATGAGAGGCTGGGAAATGCATGAATTCACTCTGAAATGACAGAAAGACTCAGGAGAAAAGGGAAATCACTGATGAGCTGACCTCTTTTCCCTGTGCCGCTGCTAGGACTGTGTTTACATGGTAGAGACTTTTGCGTTCCTTTCCATTGTTTCTACAAGGGTTGCTTTTCTGTGTCTGTGCTCCTGCTTACCCATCTGCATCGGTTGATTATTGACTCGAGGCTGAGTCTTTATCCCAGGTCTGCAAGTGATTCTCAGAAATCTATGATTTCCATTGCTCTTAATCTAGAGTCACTGGAGTGTGACTTACAGCACGGCCTAAGATTTAGAGCTAGGCCCAGCAACATGCCAGCTTTGGGAAAGGCATGTAAGGGTTATCAGTCTGTTTCCTCACGGGGAAAAATAGAGATCATAATAGTATTAACCTGGTAGGGCTGTCAGGAGAATGAAATAAAATCATGCCTGGTAAGCCACCTAGCATGGCCACTGGAACATTCAATAAAGTTTTTAATTCCTGTTGTTGTTGCTTTTAATTAGCCTCCATTCCAACCCTGTATATACCCTGGGAAAGAGAATTTACTTCTAGTAGCCGAAACTGGTCCAAGAATATTCCTTAAATGCTGTGTAAACTCAATAGATAATGTATCCCATGTATACGATTTACCACTTCTCAAATACATGTAGGTTCTTTTGTGGTTAATAAGAACTAAAAACTGTATAATAAGTGTTATGTAGCACTGTGTGAAATTCTTCAACAATATGAGCAAACATTATATAGTAGTTAGTTTGACAGATACTGCAAACACTTTAAATATATTATTACCTGATTTACTATTCAGAGCCCCCTATGATGTAGAAACCTGAATTATTTCTAGTTTTCACATGCTGACACTGAGGTGGAGCAGTGCAGAGGTGGAACTGGGATTCGAAACCAAGCAACTGGATACAAGGTGTCTCAGCTTGTAACCACTGTGTTCAATTAACATTGTCAAGGAGTCTTCTCTCCAGCTTGTGTGTAATTCCTAGACTAAAATGGCATCTAAGATTCGTCCATAATGCTACCCATAAATGCTATGATTCTGTATAGTGAGTCCTGAACCATATATCTGTAACATTTAAATAGCGTGCATTCGGAGAATTGTTGGCCATTTCTTCTGAGATCCATGGAGGTGGTGTATAAATTTTCTGCCGTTTAGAGATTAAGAAACTGTGGCATGTCATTCCCAGAAATTCTGCCAAAAGTCCTGGGGTCAAAGGGATGTGTAGACTTTTTTAAAAGGCCAAGTCTCATTTTAGCAGCAGGTTCTCTTCCTTCAGGGGCAAGTCAGGTTATTTTATGTCTTGGTTTATCCCAGGCCCCTGTGGTCAGCAGCAGAGTATACTGACACATTGAGCCCAATGGCCTGCACTGAACCAGCCAAGTGACATTGACTTATGACCTCCCCCCTTGGGACCTTCATGAAGCATAAGTTATGGACATAAGAGAACCCTGGAGAGAGTCCAAGCTTGGCATTCATTTTATTTCTAGCTTAATGGTTCCCTCTTCTCTCATTTCAAATCAGTCCTTTCTCAATGGCTGCTTCTGAAAGCCGGCCAGCCTCCAGTTCAACAACATTACTTAGCCTCATTATTGGGAGAAACATGGGAAAGCCAAAATAAACAAGCCCTTTCCCTTGCAAGAGAAAATAGTCTAGGTAGTAATTACTCCATATTCTGAAATGATCCTATTAGGCATTGTCTTTCCATCAAAATTAACAGTATAAAGGAACTGGGAGAAGGGAGCTGGTGGGAAAAAGCATCATTTCCCTTGAGCTGCTGGTCAATAGGAATAATTTGAATGTTCTTATTACTTACTTAGAGGTACAAAAGTAACTATTACTTCTTGACTTTGATAAGATCAAGTAGTATCCATGGATTGTTTTCTTATTTTTTGTCCTTAACTTGATATCCTCCTTCATGTTTTATAGTATTAGATTAAGAGTTCTTACTGTTTTTTTTTTTTCTATCTTTTGTGGGGGTGGGCATGGGGAATCATATATACCTTGAGAATCTAAAAAAATGCCACAGGGGTGCTTTCTTGAAGATTTTCATAAATTGCATAAGATGTCAAAGGGTTCACGTGTTCCTCCTGTTCTGACTTTTATGTACAATGAGTCACAGGTTAAAACATGATCAAGAATTACCTTGAATAAGGAGCAGGGACTTGCCTTCAAGGAACCTGAGTTGTGTTGTTGGATGCTTCACTGATTGGTGCCTGACTTTGAAAGGGTGGCCTAATAACAGGGACTCCATCTCTTCTGGCCTCCTGTTCTATCATCATTGTGACTTTTACAACATAGTTTATAGTTTCTCCCACACTTCTCATTATATCCTTTTGGTTGAGAGGAGTAAAGTTTTTAAATTTGATAACTGAAATTCGAAACAAGCAACTTATTTCCTCCAGGTGAGAAAGAGTATTAGTAAGTCCATCACATGCAGCAAGCTGTGAATGCCTCAAACTTTTAACCGAATTCAAAGTCATTGTAGCTCTGTGCTTCCTCAGAGAAGAAAATCTCAGAAGAAATGTACTATTTATGTTGAACCCCAAATGTTGATTTGTTCCTTCTCACTATGATACCAAAGACTCAATGACTGTGAAAACAAATTGAATAATGTGTGTGATGAGTGACAATGGACCACAGAAATACGTAGAATCAAGAAAATATGTAGATGCAGGAATATGTAGAATCAAGAAAGCCTGCATGGGTAGTATCATGTGGTGAAAAAGGTACCAAGTAGAATAGAAGGTGATGTTGAAAAAATTAGTTCTTCTTCAGCACTCCTACATTTTCCCTCCCAGGTCCTGAGTTCTAATTGGAAAGCAAGAGTAATTGCTAGGGTCAAATAAATGTCTGTTTCATCTCTGGAGGGGTAAGGACAGAACAGAAACCAGTCCCCACTGGTGTCTGTGCAGCCTAATCCTCATTCCTCCTCCTGCAGAGGCTGCACTTGGACACGTCCCTTCCTGTTACAGGTTGCCAGGCCCTCTTCAGAGCGGTGAGGTCAGACTTTATCACTGCTCAGACTGGAGGAGGAACAGGTGCTGTAGCGGCAGGTTTAGGCAAATAAACTGGTCTCCTCATTCAAGGGAGTTTGGAAACCGTGGGCCTCTCATTTCCCTGCTAGAGAAGCTTTAAACTGGATCAGATCTGAGAGAGCCCATCTGCCTTCCTCCCCCCTCTGCTCTCCTTCTTTCCACTTCCTTCTCTCGTTCTCCTTCTGAAAATTATAGGCAGTGAAATATATGTGTAGATAGTTAAGGATCTGTTGGACTTCTAGTTTACAGTTTGACAGACTACGTCTTCTGAACACCAGGACACAGAATTTCATCACCTTGTGATGGACACATTTCATTTTACAGATTCAGGAAATGGGTGTTCAACAGGTTAAGAGATGGTCCAAAGCCACAGAATTAGTATGAGGGATAGAAGTGATTCCTAGTGATGCTTTCTCTCAAATCATCAAATTGTCTGCCAGATACTACTACTGCGAAGAGTGACTGAACTGAGGATAGATATGGGAGAGCAGAAACAAATAAAGGCCATCCAAATGAGAACAAACGGAGGTGATTTATTTAGAGTTTACTGTAACAAGGGAGTCAGGCACCACCACGTACACTTCAGGGACTTGGAGGGAGAGGAACATGACACCTACTATAGTGGAAAAAGGGAAGGTGAGAAAAGTTGTGATCTTTCTGGACACTGCTGGCAAAAGCAGGAGGAGGGCTAGCTAGAAGTGCAGCATCCCATATGATTGGTTAGGAGAGCATTTCTTTCTTTTTTTTTTTCTTCTTTTTTTTGGCTAATTAACTCTTGAGTTGGAAGCAGGGATTAAATAGAATAGGGAATTTGACCATCTCTTGCCAAGTCCTGACTCTGATGAGCTCACTGCTCAGAGGCTGGCCTCAGAGCTCAGTTGTTACATTTGGTCTAGCCACTGTCAGCTTGTACATTCAGTCTCTTAGGCAGGATTGATAAGGAATACAGCCCTTTTCCCATGTCCCAGAGAAGACATATCAGTGATATCTTTGAGTCTTTCTTCTCCTTTACCCTCTGTGTTCCATCTATCACAAGTTCTCTCCTTGAGAAATCTCTCTGACATTTACTCTTTTCCTCCCACCAGGTTCTTGTTGAGAACATCATCTCAGAAACTGCCAAAACTCTGATCTAGCCAGACTCCTTCTTCCACTCCCCTGACCATTAAGTCTATCCAGCAAATTGGCCACTCTTATACTGTGCTGTGCTGTGCTTAGTCGTTTAGTTGTGTCCAACATTTTGTGACCCCATGGGCTGTAGCCCACTAGGCTCCTCTGTTCATGGGGATTCTCCAGGCAAGAATACTGGAGTGGCTTGCCATGCCCTCCTCCAGGGAATCTTCCCAATCCAGGTGTCAACTCAGGTCTCCCTCATTGCAGGCAGACTCTTTACAGTCTGAGCCACCATTATCTCCAAACCATGTGTCTCTGTAACACCCAGGCTCAAAGCAAATGAAACACCTAATATGCCTCCATCTTAACCAGTGATGATAAACCTATAAAGTCTTCAGCCTGCCTTTTAAATCCCTTCATGGCCTGGCCTGCACTGCCAACTGAGCTTTATATCCCCCGTCCCTTACCACCACTTTCCCAGATCACCAATGCTACGGGCAGTAACCCACACAAAGAAAGGTCCTAGAATAGGCACCTAGTGGGTTATGAATTTGTCCTCAGTTAAGCCTTGTGGTTTCTTTATGTTGTATGGCCCACAGCCTATACCCTCACACTTGATAGTCACCACAGAAATATGTCATAAGGTCAACCTCAATTCATCTTTTAGATTTTTCTTAGTATTTTATAATCTCAAAAGTATTTTTCATATTTGTCACTTCAAATGATTCTCCTAACAAACTTGGTAGGAGGTTTAATACGATATTTTACAGATGAGAAAATACATGCTTCATAAATTATGTGATCTACCCCAAAGTCAGACAGATAGTAGATGGGAAGAATAAATAAGTCAACAATATTTTCACAGTCTCTATTCTTAAAACCATGTTCTGGATATCCATCCACATGGCCACTTTCTTTTTCTTTTTCTAATCACTTATTTTACATATTTTTTTCTGACTGCTATAGAATACTTGTGTAAGATATAAAAGGTTAAAAATGACAGAAAAAAAAAATCACTTATAAACATTCCCCTATAGATAACCATTGTTAACATTTTATCTATTTCTCTGTAGTTCTTTTTCTACTATTCCAAAATAATTGATCCCAAACTATATATAATTTGTATTAATCTTTGTAATACAATTACTCTGTTAATTAAAACATGACAAAGATATTTATCCATGTTTAAAAAATTTATAATAAAAAGATTCATGTAAATATTTGATGCATAATAATTCATTTTTTGGTACATAAAATGTAATAAACTATACTCAAGCAACTAAACATTTAGTTTGTTTACAACTTTTCTACTTTTTTAAATGCTATCAATTTTCTTTCCATAAAGTATCTTGATCACTTACTGAGACTAGTTCTAAGATTTCGATAATTATAAGCAATATTGTGTGATACTAGAAAATTATTTTCTACAAATACAGTTCTAATTCAAACTACTATCAGCAGTTAATGAGAATAAACACTTCACCTCACTCCCACCAACACTGAATTTAATATTCTCCAAACCTTATGAAGTATATGGAGAAAACAGTGTCTCATTTTAATTTGTATTTTTATTGTCTACTGCCATCGAGACCCCCAATTTTTTTTTTTTTTCAGATTTTCATCAGCTTTTTATATTTCCTCTCTAGGAAGATTTTATGTCTCTTTACCCATGTAAGTAATGGGGTTTCAGCTGTTTTCAAATTAATGGGTATGAGCTTTAAACATTAATCTTAACCCTCTGTGATCTCTTCTGGGGCAACTAACTATAAGAGGGCTAGAGTACAGCGGATTTCTATTTCTTTGTTTCCTCAGAAAACAGCTACAAACCTAGGAGTCACATCTGGTAAAGAGGGGGAGATTTTTCTCAGCAGAACTGGATTGGAAAGTCCCCAAGAATAGGCATTTCATCCTCTTTTTTTGTATCCTCAATGGAGAACAGACCGATCCTGGACCATGTTGAGGTATAAAACAAACACTTGACTTCTCGACTTAAGTTAGGGGCGGGGGTGGGAGGGGGACAAGATTGTAAAGTGAAGGTGCTTGGTTTGATTTGCTGGGGGCCACAGAGCACATTAAGGGTATCCTGTTCCCTTGACCAGCCACAGACTGACTGGAATTCTAAGCTTGTTCAAAAAGAGTATTGATGATTTCAAACAGTTTTTTACCAGAGTTTCCAGTAGTCTTTCAATCACAACATTTTCAAGACAAAACAAATTTTAATGTCATTTTAGACATGCCATAGTGTGTCTGCTGCTGCTGCTGCTAAGTCGCTTCAGTCATGTCCGACTCTGTGCGACCCTATAGACGGGAGCCCACCAGGCTCCCCCGTCCCTGGGATTCTCCAGGCAAGAACACTGGAGTGGGTTGCCATTTCCTTCTTCAATGCATCAAAGTGAAAAGTGAAAAGTGAATGTGAAGTCGCTCAGTCGTATGCGACTCTTCGCGACCCCATGGACTGCAGCCCACCAGGCTCCTCCGCCCATGGGATTTTCCAGGCAAGAGTACTGGAGTGGGGTGCCATAGTGTGTCTATATATAATCAAATTAACACAAGTGTTACATTGAGCAGTTTTAACTGTTGGAAATATCTTTTTAAACCAATAGAAACTACAAGAATTAGTACACATAATAGCACTATGTCAAAAAAAAAACTAAATCTAGCCTAATATTATTGACATAAAGGAACATATGAATTTAATTTAGACAAACTGCTCCAGCATAGATCAGCGGGACCCTTGCTGGGAAGGGCAACATCAGGGACACAGTCCGTGGGCTGCCACGCATGTGTACCTAGCCTCCACTCTCCTCCCTCAAAGGTCATTCGAGGACTTCTCAACTTCTCAAAAGCTCTGTTCAAACAGAGCATTGGTATCTCTGGAATTTAAAGAAGATTGTTATCCAAGAACAGAAGGTGAAACTATATCAGGTATGCTTTAAGCCCATGAGTAATCAAGATTTACATATTTTATTTGGGTTATAGACATACTTTCCGGGTTTGAGTACATGGGAAATCTGAATTTTATGAGCGATGAGGAGGAATAGAGAAGGCTAAGTCTGGATTACCTAGCCTAGAAAGTCAGTTTGCTAGAAAAAATAGCTGCCTATTATATTTGAAAGATAAATTTTTAAAACTGATTTTTTCCCCAAACTGCAGGCTTACTGATTTCAATTAGCATGTCCAACTAAAAGAAGACTTTTGTTCTGCCTACAATTGAAACCCAATGAGGATATTTTTCCTTTTGCATCCCTGCTGGTGAAGGAATTACTGGAATGAATAATAAAAAGTATGCTAAGAAAAAGATTCCCAAGGCTGAGTCAGAAACTATCCCTGTATTAATAAGCAACTTAATTTTTCAATAATTTGGACTTTTATATGCCAGAAGAGGAAAATGCTAACTACTCTATCTCCCACAGAGTTTATGAGCTGTAGACACAAAAGCACTTTGAAAAATTAAAAGCACTACGTGAACATAATAAGCATATGTACACCTATGTTTATAGCAGCATGATTCACAATGGCCAGTTCAAATGTCCATCAGCTGATGAATGGATAGCCAAAATGTGGTATATATGTACAACTAAATACCATTCAATCTTAAGAAGGAATAAAATTCTGATACATGCTACAATATGGACCAAACTTAAAGACATTATGCTAAGCAGAATAAACCAATCACAAAAGACAAACACTGTATGATTTCACTTATATGAGCTACCTAGAATAGACAAATGCATAGAGACAGAAGCAAAAGTGATTACCAGGGGTTGGGGGAGAATGGAATGGGGAATTATTGTTTAGAGGATATAGATTTTCAGCTTGGGATGATGAAATGTTCTGGGTGGTGGTGATGGTTACATAAAAATGTGGATCTACTTGACTGTACATTTTTAACTGTTTAAAATTTTATGTTTTATATATTTACCACAATAATTAATATTTACCACTGTGTACACTATAAAATAAAAACAATTTATAGAATAAAATAATAACTAGAAACAATAGTAAATAGATTTACTGGTATAAGTAGCATTGGTAATGAAAATAGCAATAATTTAGGTAGGTTAGAGAAAGTGTTCAGATTGATCAGATTTATGCAAAAGGGTGAGTCAGCTACTTAGATAAAAATATTTTCGTATATTTGTGTAGGTAAAGTGAGACAAAGTGGCCTTTAGACAATTACATCTAAAAATTTCAAAATAAATTAAGGACTCCAGAGAAAGCTTATATATGTTGTAAATATCCTAGAAGAATAAATTTTAAAATAACTTAATTTTCCCTAGAACTTACCCCCAAGCAGTTTAGGAAAAAGCTTTGAACATCTGCATATTTTCTACATGTTGAACTTTAAGTCCACAGTTTCAGAGCCTCTGCTATGTTTTGATCCCATCCTGTGTAATATGCGATCACTTATTATTTACCTGTTTCTCTTTCCCGGTAATACTCAGGTCTGTGAGGGCAGGGATCGTGCATCTTCTTCAATACTTGAATACACAGTACCTAGTACACGGCCTGGCACTTAGTAGGTGTGCAATATGAATTCATTGAATCAATGAACAGATGCATGGGGGTGGAATAATATATTAAGCATATTTTAGAGCTAAACAGGCTTTGTGATACCACCATGGCAGTGGGTAAACATGTCTTGACATATCTACACCAACATCTTCGCTAGAGGGCTGCAGGGTTCAGGTTCTCCAGGGAAAATTCTTGGGACAGAGGATCAGTAGAGGGTTTGTCTGGGCACATCTGTCCCTCTCAGGTAAACCCCAGGGGTCTCTGGTCTGAGTGAACCAGGACTTAAAGTCCTGGGCAGGATCTGCTCATTGAAACACCTTTGGAAATGTAGGTTTCCATAAGAATCTAAATTATTCTGAGGACGTCCTAGGCTACATATCCATAGTGAAATGCTCCAAGCCATTCAGGAAATCCAGGAGAGACATCAGCTTCCATCCCTAAATTCTCTGGCCTATTAAGTCATTCTAGCCCATGTCCCCACATCTAGATGACTGGCATGGTATGGGAGCACAGGCCCAGTTAACCAGACCTGATTGTTTGAGAAAAGTGCATAATCTGATATTCTATGGAAAATTTTCAGCTTTTTTTTAATGAAAATTTTTTGTGAGCCAAGAAAAATAAATCTGTAAGCCATCCACAAGTTTACCTGAATGTACTGAAAAGCTTGCCAGGAGTTCACATATTTTTTAGAATAGGCTTCCCTTTTTCCCTTCCATTCTTCTTTCCTAATGTTCTTTTTCCTTCCAAGCCCCTTCTTCCGTTCCTTCCTCTACTCTCCCTTCCCTCCTTTCCTTCCCTTTCCTTTCTTCCTTCACACCTTCCTTCCATAACATTTACTAAGCAGCTACTATTTCCAAGGACTATTTTTAGCACTGAATATAGAGCAGGAAAAAAAGCAGGCTATATAAAATCAGAATTCAGATCCTGGTGGGGCAGAAGGGGAGACAAGCAGTAAATAAAAAGTTAGAATACACAGTGACCATTGCTATGGAGAAAAATAAAGCAGGAAAGTGGAAAGGAGTGGGAGAAGGTGTTGCAAACTGAAACGGAAGAGTGGGGGAAAATAGCAAATGCAAAGGTTGGATGAGAGTGTGACAGCATGGACTGAGTGGACGGCACTGTTAACTTTCTTAAATTCTGCACTAAAAAACTCTGCTTCTAGTAAGTTGCCCATTTTCAAGCATCAGCACTTCAAGTCTCTCTAGAAATCCAGGTCAGTTCAGCTCAGTCACTCAGTTGTGTCTGAGTCTTTGTGACCCCATGGACTGCAACACGCCAGGCCTCCCTGTCCATCACCAACTCCCAGAGTTCACTCAAACTCATGTCCATTGAGTTGGTGATGCTACCCTCTCTCTGTCGATCTCATCCTCTGTCGTCCTCTTCTCCTCCTGTCTTCAATATTTCCCAGCATCAGAGTCTTCAATGAGTCAGTTCTTCGCATCAGATGGCCAAAGTATTGGAGTTTCAGCTTTAGCATCAGTCCTCCAGTGAATATTCAGGACTGATTTCCTTTAGGATGGACTGGTTAGATCTCCTTGCTGTCCAAGGGACTGTCAAGAGTCTTCTCCAACACCACAGTTCAAAAGCATCAATTCTTCAGCGCTCAGCTTTCTTTATAGTCCAACTCTCACATCTATACATGACTACTGGAAAAACCGTTGCTTTGACTAGATGGACCTTTGTTGGCAAAGTAATGTCTCTGCTTTTTAGTAAGCTGTCTAGGTTGGTCATAACTTTTCTTCCAAGGAGCAAGCATCTTTTAATTTCATGGCTGCAATCACCATCTGCAGTGATCTTGGAGCCCCCAAAAATAAAGTCTGTCACTGTTTGCGCTGTTTCCCCATCTCTGTCCCATGAAGTGATGGGGCCAGATGCCATGATCTTAGTTTTCTGAACGTTGAGTTTTAAGCCAACTTTTTCACTCTCCTCTTTCACTTTCATCAAGCATTTCCCTTAGGACTTGAAAAGCAGCAGCATTTCCCTCAGGACTTGAAACTGAGCTGTACATGGCAGCAGTCCCAGGAACCAATTCGTGACCTTCCTCTGGCTGTTGCCTACAACCAAGCTCATATGGAAATTTACCAACCATTTACACTGGTTAGTTCACTCATTCATTCATTTGTGAAATATCTACTATGTACCAATCACTATATTTAATGCTGGGGAATCAAAGATGAGGAACCATAATTGATGCTGTTCACAGGCTTGCATCTAATAGTGAGAAACAAATATAAACATAAATAGATAAAATAAAGGAGATACAAGAGCATATACATAACAATAGGATCACTCCTACCTGGGATGATCAGACCTGAAATGGGTTCAGAGGGAGAGAAAATAAGAATATCTCAAGTTGAGAATATAGTAGTGATTACTTAAGTCTCTATTACAGATTTGTATGTCATTAAATGTTGACTGTAAAATATTAGCTCCCTGGGTTGATATATTACAAACAGTCATAGAGAAATATCATCATTTCTTGTCAGTAAACATTTCTTCTCTGAAAGAAGTATTCATTGCTGGAGGTCTGATTTCAACTGTATAATATTTAGGCAGGATTTTAGCTCATGCTATTCAAAATAAAAGTTTATTAAGGTTTATTAGTGTTGTTTATGCCCTTTTAACTATAAAGTAACATTTAAATTCAAGTCTGCTTGTCCAATTAAAGTTAATTTTAAGAAAGACAAATTCTTATTATTAACTTGTGTTTCTATAGCATTCAGAACTGTAAAATGCCATGCTGTTATTTTTTGCACCTATTTCTCAGCATTCGTCCAGCAGACCCAGAGACAGGGCAAGCAGACTCTTTTACAAAGAGAGAAATGAGCTCCTCCATGAGGTGTGGCCTGTCAAAGGCCACAGGACTGGCATTGGAGAAACAAAATAAGAAGCCACAGAGTCTGATTCCTGAGGATTATTATTTTGATTAAAGACTCCTTCAGTTTAGTTAGCTACAGAAGGTTTGGAGGTATGTAAAAATCAGGCAAAAGTATTTCCAAAACTTTCCATATCTGACTAACCAAGGTAAAATCAGGAATTAATTTAACAGCTTTTGCAACATGGGTGGAATACTTCTTAGATATTTACCTGTTTTAATTTTCACCAAATTGTATTTCAACCCTTTTCTTTATGTAATTAAGATTTTTTGAGGTCTAGTTCACATACCATAATCTTTACCCTTTTAAGGTGCACAATTCAGTGAGTGTAGTATACTGCCAACAGTAAGTCATCACCGCAAATTCCAGAGCATTTCCATCACTCCAGAAAGAAACCTATACCCATTTTCTCCTTCCTTATCTCCTGGCAATTACTAATTTACTTTTAGTATCCACAAAATTACCTAGTCTGGATATTTAATATAAATGGAATCATATGATATACAACTTTTGTGTCTGGCTCCTTTCATATAGCACAATGCTTTCAAGTTTCATTTGTGTAATAGTACATATTAGTACTTCATTCCATTGTTATAGTATAATAATTCCACTGTATGGATATATCAATTTTAATTAATTTCATCAGCTAAAGAGCATTTATATTGCTTCCACTTTTTGACCATTATGAACATTCAAGTACACATTTTTGCATGAATATATGTTTTCATTTCTCTTGTTTACATACTCAGGAATGGAATTGCTGGGTCATTTGGTAACTCTGCCAAGCAATAACTAGACAGGTATTTTACATGTAGTATATTTGCAATAACTGTGTAAAGGAGCCTGGGCCCAAACTCAAAAACAAACAAAATACTAAAACTAGAATTTTATTAATTATATAGACTCTAGATTACCCAGGTTTAGGTAATTTGGTCAAATTAAGTCCAAGTCTCATTCCAATAACAAAATAAAAACTATTGCTATAAGAACTCTGACTACTCATTAACCAACTGTGATTTGGGGCAAGTTGCTTCTTCTCTGGTTTCCTTACCTATACACTGAAGAGACTGCACCAGCTGCTTTCTGCTTTCTATACACCTCAAAAGTGAAAGTGAAAATGAAGTCACTCAGTGGTGTCCAACTCTTTGTGACCCCATGGACTGTAGCCTACCAGGTTCCTCAGTCCATGGGATTTTCCAGGCAAGAATACTGGAGTGGGTTGCCATCTAAGGCCCTCCTTGAGGGGGAAAATGAGGCCCAGGGAAGGAAGAAAGTGAAGGAGTGAACTTTTATTGTGGAATATGGACTACTATATGGGAAACTGTTTTGTTAACATGTCTCAATTAACCCTCCCATGTCTTAATAAACCCACTCTTTATTCTGGGCTAAAGAGCATCCTTCCTATATTACAAATGGGAAATGAAAGCACACAGACGTAAGTAACTTCTCAGGTCTGCCTAGCTAATAAGCGGCAGAGCTGAGATTTGCTCCCAGAGCTGCTGACTCTACAACTCACCTGAAGCAGGTAAGACCATGGACTTTGGAGTCTAAAAGACTTGGACTCAAATCCATTCATCAGCTAATGAGCCTGGGAAAATTACTTAACCACTGTGAGACTCAATTTTTGCATTTAGAAATGAAATTAATATCATCTACCAAATAGGGTGTTGAAAAGATTAATATAAATCTTGGCTGATAAAGTACTCTCTTAGCTCCTTGGACAGAGTAAGCCTTTAATAAATGGCAGATGTCTTCATTTTGTTTCCCTAAGGTTGCACAGCAGATGGAACCAGATCTTAAGTTTTTTACATCAGCAAACAGTCCTCTCACCATTGCCCCATAAGAGATAACAATGTTTCTAAACACTGAATATATTCACTAGTACCTGGTGAAATAGACAATAAAATGAAAATAATGACGAAAAACATCATCTTATTTTCCATATAAGTCAGAAAAAGATTCTCGATACTATTTTTCTAAATGGTAAGGCCTAATTCTATGGGAACAAAACATATGCTAGATCTTTCCCATTTTTACCATTTTGAATTTTAAAAAATCACATAATGAGAGAAGGATTCAATAACCTGGATGTGTCAGGCTTGTTGCCAAAGGTCCTTCAAGACAGTTTCCACCTAATAGCATTGTCATTGTTAGAATTAAAAAACAAACAAACGAAAACAGGATTTGGTTAAGTATTTAAATTTGATAAACACATAGAAAGCCAAACTACAGTTCATGATGCAGGTCATGCGCTGGAATAGGAAGAGCAGGGTAGCAAGCAGGGCTATTGAATGACCTCTGTTGACCTAAAGTAGTAGATTCTCCCCCTGGACCATGTGCATAACTGGAATAAACACACTATGAGAGCTGTTTGTTAACTGTAAATATTGAATATATTCTTTCTCCAAACAGTAAATCAGGGGAATTACTAGTATGACTGAAATAAATATTTTTTGAGATAATTTTTTTGAGTCTCATGAGATGTGAATAAAAAGAAAAACATACTTTGAATTTCTGCATGATTCTCACCTTTTTCTAAAGAGACCAAATCCCTTTGCATTCTTCTAAGGGCAGATACAAGCCAGACCCTTTTACAACTACGTACATCAGAAGTATAGAGAAACTGTTTCAACATCAATAAAATGCAGATATATTTAAAATTAATTTTTCAGATTAGCCTCTTACTTCAAGGTACATTTTGTTCTGAATTCATTCATTTTATATTTTGAATGTGTTGCATACTTCTTTATATAATTATTAAATTCAAAAGAACAACCTGCTTGTGTATGAAGAACTTTCATATCATTAAATTTTATCATTGAATTTATTTGCCCAAGAAATTACTTTTAAAAAGTTTTATTTAAAAGTAAACAAATAAAATTGCTGTATTAGATGGTACTTTTTACTTTTTTAAAGGACTTATATATAACATTTCAACTCCTGCACTTGCCCTTTGGCTAGAATTTTGGACTGGTTAGAGTTGATCTATATTTAATTTTTTTTTTAATTGGACTTCAGTATGATGTCAATGGTGCAAAATGATAAAAGGCTCTAATTCCTTTTGCTAAAGCAAAATATTTTGCATGACAAAATAAACTAAGCACTAACATTTTGATCCCCAGAGACACCCTGACTTTTCCCATCACCCAGGTCNGGCTCTAATTCCTTTTGCTAAAGCAAAATATTTTGCATGACAAAATAAACTAAGCACTAACATTTTGATCCCCAGAGACACCCTGACTTTTCCCATCACCCAGGTCTTCCAGGGCCAACGCAGGTGCTAAGAAGCTCATGGCCAAGATGTGTGGGAGTTTGAAAGATTCTTGGGCAGAAATTTCTGGAGCCCTTGAATGTCTTTATATTGAATCCACAAATGCTTGACATACTCTTTTCACACATGCTAGGTGCAGAGGCAGAATATTTTCCTGACAAGGAGGCCACTGATAGAAAAATACAAGAAAAAGAACAACATGGTATTTATTTTACCATGCTGCATTTTGAGATTTTATATGAGTAGCACAACAATTATTCTTCTCAGTCAAGGATGAAAAATTAGTTGGATCAAGACTAGCTGCATTCCACTGTAGCTCATCAATGAGAAAGAACAGGACTGTGGACCAGGAACATACTCAATTTCTGTTTGAAAAGTCAGCATATGTGGTCCTATTCTTACAATTGACCTTAACTGGATAAACCAATTTTACACTGGCTTTGATAAACTTTTTCTCCATTAAAAAAATTATTATCAGCTCTCTGACAACAGCTGGTGTCATTTATTACTCAGATGTGTGCTCTGTGTAATACCCTCCAGCTGGAAAAGTCACAGAATTCCCAATTAGTTGCTACAGTTGGCAGATGGGAAAGAAAAGGGGAAATCCCTCTGTGAGGTCGTGGCTGATTTATGCAAATAAGATTCATCCTAGATGATACCCTTACTTAAAAAAGAATGCCCTCCCTCCCATAGACATTTCTGTTGGCAACCTTTCCACATATCAAACAGCGCTCAGAGAGCAAGTACTGCCACCGACTGAAATGCCACTTCCCTCCAGTTTTAGGAGGTAGAGCTCCGGCTCTTCACATTGTATAACAACAAAATGGTTTTGTATGATAATAATCTCCCAACAAATCAAGCCTCTGAGACTGAGGTTTCTTCAATTCTACGATTCGTTAGTGATGTTAATGGATCATCCTACTTCCTGCTCCACAGCAAGAGAGTCCCCGCTCACAGGGAGGAAAATGATATATCCTTGCATCAATGATCAATTTCTTCGTAACAAAACACCCTACAATTTGGCAGCTTGAACACGCTATTTATTTGCTAGCAATTCTGTGGGTCAGCAGTTGGGTGGATTCTTGCCCCAAGGTCAGCTGGGTAATTCTTCTGCTGCTTGGTCTTGCCTGAGGTCACCTGTATATACAGTCCTCTGGCAGTGATGAGGCCACTCTTTCCCTGGGGTCCTCCAGACTCAAGGAGGTCAACCATAAATGACGGTCTCAGGCTGGCAAAGGGGGAGAAAGTGGAAGGTGCAAGACCTCTTGAAGCAGAGGCTGACAGATCATAAGACTTAGCTTCTGCCATATTCTATTGGTCAACGCAAGTCCTGAGGCCAGACAAAAGGCAAGAGGAAGGATAAATAAACTTGATGGAGGGAATAGCAAGGTCACATTGATGGAGGGAATGGCAAGGTCACATTGCAAAGGACTGCTGTGTCCATCTTTGCAAGCAACCTATCACTAGAAGCTAGCAGCAAAGAACTTGCAATAAAGCGGTGGCAAGATTCCCTCCAGAAAGAAAATTTCCATGTGTTTCAATTTACTGTTTCTGACTTAAGGGTTTTGTTCTCCAATGATGCAAATGCAAATTTATCACATGCATATTAGTACAATGGAGCCATCTGAATATTTGAGTACTCTGAATATTTGAGTACTATTATTTCTAGAAAAGCCCATATTTAAGTTGCTATGCACATGATAGAGAGTATTGTACATTCTCTAAAATAATTTGATGTCCAGGCAGTTTCACAGACANTGGAGCCATCTGAATATTTGAGTACTCTGAATATTTGAGTACTATTATTTCTAGAAAAGCCCATATTTAAGTTGCTATGCACATGATAGAGAGTATTGTACATTCTCTAAAATAATTTGATGTCCAGGCAGTTTCACAGACACTATCAGTAGCTTAAAATAACCTTTTGGTCAGAAAACAACTTCTTCCTCTTATTTCTTTGGAAGATATATATATTTTTAGAGTCTGGTATCAGAAACAGCTCAGGCATCTGGATAGGGAAGTCTCCAGAGTTCTGGTTGCTTCCATTAGCCCTAAGTATCACAGAGAATGGCTGTCCTCAGATCTGACCTAAGAGATTCCCTGGGAGGGAGTGAAGTGTTCCAGGAGGCACCCTCATTGTTTTGGAACAGAGACTCACCAAAGTTGACTCCAGTAGTTGCTAACTGGATTTTGTCCTGTTTTGTCAATCATCAGCTTGGAATGGTAGAATGGCAAGACCTGGGAAGCCATCAGCAGCCAGCTGGGGAAACTGACTTCTCCCCATCTTTTATGGCCTGATAATCTCTCATTTCACCCCTCCCCTACTCCAGTCTCTCTCTCTCCATCATATTATCTGTTTTTTGCTTCTACTCTCTATTCTCTGGTGTCTCAGACACCCTTGAGTACATCCGTATTGTGCACTCACATGGGCACTATTCACATTATAGCCCATGCAAAGGGACCCTGAGGGACAGCAGCATCCCTCCAAGACATACTTTTCCTCACTCGTAGGAATTAATGTTTATTGAGCACTCACTACATACCAGGCATGGTATGAGAAACCAATGCTTTACGATAGTTACCTGATTTAATCCTTATAACTCAATGTCACATAGCATTACTTTTTCCATTTTATGAATAAAGAATTTGGGCTACAAAGACATTGATCTTATCCTAAGATTGTCATACTTCAGCCCTCCTCCAAAGCCCTGTTTTGTACATGGGTGGTCCATCATTGTCCCTCTAGCTTCTCAACCTTTTAGGTCCATTCCTATCATCATGTAAAAGGTTACTGATGATTAATTTCTCTGATTATTAATTTCCTTGTTGAGGATTTTAGCTAAAGCTGCAACACTGAAGCTAGCAGGTACTAAGAATCTCTGATCTTTATAGAGAGAATGCAGAAAAGCTGCCAGAAACTTCCACCCTCCAACCTTTAATAAGAGGTGGACAGAGTGGTCTTTCAACTCGAACTCCCCATCCCCTTCTTCATCTGCCTTTCTAAATAAAAAAATCCGAATATTCAGGGGGTGGGGCAGTGGGCATCGGGCAGCAGAGAGTTCACTGATGTAAAAGAGTCGTTGAATTAGTAAGTTGCTGCAGAAGCGTAGGAAAGTGTGTATAGTGTGAGCTGCTCAGTTCAGTTCAGTTCAGTTCAGTCGCTTAGTCCAACCCTCTGCGACCCCATGAATCGCAGCACGCCAGGCCTCCCTGTCCATCACCAACTCCCAGAGTTCACTCAANATATCTTTTTGAATACTCTTATTGGTTATGGTAACTTTTCAGTTGGTTTCATATGGTCATAGCACCTGCAAATAATTTTTCATGTTCCTTTTCAACTTTTAGAATTATTTTTCTTACCCAGTTGTATTTCTTATACTTGTAGCACAACATCAAGTTCTATTTTTGACTTTAATGGGAATATTTCTAGTGCTTCCCATTAGGCATAACACTTCCTTTGGGGTTACAACAGAACTATTTTATCTTGTAACAGTCTAATTTATCGATTTCCTTGCCATTGCTAAAAATTAAGAATGGATATTTAATTTTGTCTGTAATACATTATATACCTTTTCCCCTTGCTTACGTAATCTCAAGGAGTTTTGTCATTGACTTATAAAACTGGGACTGTTATATATCTGTCTATATACTATATGTACACACTTATCTGTATCTTGTATTTTCAGTGTATAGCATTTTGTAGAATTCACCAGTTACCTCACACAGATCCAGCTCAGGGTTCCAAAGGCTGCATAATCCATTCTTTGGATTTAGCCCATTAATTCAGCCATTTCTGTATAGTAGACATTCATCTTTCCTTTTGTCCCCCTACTATAAATGAATCATCCTTATACATATAGTCTTGAGTGATTGGTTCTTTTATGTCTAGGGACAATATCCTCAGGGTTGAGTGTGGAGTCAAAGGTTGTATATAATCTCAATAGCCACTTTGCTATACTATTCAAGATCTTACAGCCAGAGCTGGGATTCAGTGAGAGCTCTGACTCCAAAGCTCACTAAACCAAACTACTGCCCAGATGAGAGCCATAAAAAAAAAAAAAGCAGGTCATAAGAATTGACTGTGCTCATAGTCACTAGTGAATGCTGTGCTTCATCTAGTGGACAGAATGTAAACATCAGGATAGTCACTCAAGGGAATCTTTATCCTGCAAGCATGAGACTTTGTAGTTAGGCAGGCTTTGGTTTCTGTGAACTTGGATGAGTAGTTTTGTCTCTTTTTCTCTTCTGGTATATGGGAGTAATAGTACCTACCTTACACACTGGCTGATACTGGGCCCGCGGAGGGGGTCGGGACAGGGAGGGAATGGGAAGTTAGTGTTTAATGGGGACAGAGGTTCAGTTTGCTGCTGCTGCTGCTGCTAAGTTGCTTCAGTCTTGTCTGACTCTGTGTGACCCCATAGACAGCAGTCCACCAGGCTCCCCGTCCCTGGGATTCTCCAGGCAAGAACACTGGAGTGGGTTGCCGTTTTCTTCTCCAATGCATGAAAGGGAAAAGGAAAAGTGAAAGTGAAGTCATTCAGTCGTGTCCCACTCATAGCTACCCCATGGACTGCAGCCCCCCAGGCTCCTCTGTCCATGGGATTCTCCAGGCAAGAGTACTGGAGTGAGGTTCAGTTTAGGAAAGTGCAAAATTCCAGAGATGGATGATGGTGAAAGTTGCATAAGCATGTGAATGTACTTAGTGCCATTGCACTGTACAGGTAAACATGGTTAACATAGCATGTTTTATATTATGTGACTTACCCCAATAAAAAATTGAAAAAGACATTGTGTTGATTTCCTGGTTACAACAGATTGCCATAAACTGAGTGACTAAAAGCAGCACAAATGTACTCTGCACGATTTTAGAGGTCAGAAGTCAAGCGCAGTCTCCCTCGGGGAGAGTGGGGTAGCAGGGCTCATTGTTTGCAGAGGCTCTAATGGAGGGGGTTTCCTGGTTTTTTCCACCTTCTGGAAGCTGCCTGCCTTCCTTGGCTCATGACCCTGCCTCCACGGTGCATCTCTGCAGTCTTTGGTTCCACTGTCACCTCACCTTTCCCCTCCTTAACCCTACCTCCTCTCTCTTCTAAGGACCCTTATTCCATTTGGTCTACCTGGATAACCCAGGACAACCTCCCCATCTCAAGGTTCATCCTCTTAATCCCATCTGTAGAGTCTGTTTCTCCAGGGAAGGTGACTAGGGTCGCAGGTTCTGGGGTTGGAATGTGGGCATCTTTGGAGGGATGTGTTGCTCTACCTGCCACAGACATATACATAACCCGTGGCAATAACACCCACCATCTGCTCTTTGGAGGCTTGTCCTAACACTAAACAACACCAGGTTCTTCATTTGCCTTCTCTCTTTGTCCCTAAAGAACTTCATGTTTTCTTGGCTAAATCCTTCTCTCTTGCCCAAAAAGATATGATCCCTTTTGTTGCCTTCTTCTATACTAGGGGCTTCACTGGTGGCTCAGATGGTAAAGAATCTGCCTGCAATGCAGGAGACCCAGGTTCAGTCCCTGGGTCGGGAAGATTCCTTGGAGGAGGGCATGGCAACTCACTCCAGTATTCTTGTCTGGAGAATCCCCATGGACAGAGGAGCCTGGTGGTCTATAGTCCATGGGGTCACAAAGAGTCAGACACGACGGGGTGACTTTAACCTACCGTAAGAGAAAGAGTCTGGGGAGAANCTCAGCTTTCTTCACAGTCCAACTCTCACATCCATACATGACCACTGGAAAAACCATAGCCTTTGACTAGACGGACATTTGTTGGCAAAGTAATGTCTCTGCTTTTCAATATGCTATCTAGGTTGGTCATAACTTTCCTTCCAAGGAGTAAGTGTCTTTTAATTTCATGGCCGCAATCACCATCTGCAGTGATTTTGGAGCCCAAAAAAGCCCCACCTTAAATCAAGTTCAAGAGAAATGGAAGATTCCTGCCCCCAAGAGAGACTGTCATGTCCCTCCCCAGCTGGAAGTCACTGAACTGCAGAATCAAAGGCCCATGACAGCTCAGGGACTGTGGTGCCATGCAGCAGAGAGTTCCTGAGAAAACTGGGTGTGAGTCCCTGAGAGTTTGGGCTCTTGGGCATGTGGTGCCTGGTCGATGCTCCTGGCCCCTTTAGGGGAAGCAACATTAAAAAACTGCTGCACAGCTGTTAATAACTGAATTACAGCAGCACCCATCACGTAAAAGATGTTTGCTCTTTTCCCCTGGTGCTGCTCTGAGGCCCTTAACACATCAAGGGTAGAAAGAAAAGGAGACAGAACAGGAAATGTGGCAACAGTGAATGAAAACATAGACCAGGCTTCCCTTCCCCTTGTGGAGCCTTTGCCTGGAGTTAGTCCCCAGCTGGGGTTTGGAGGGTGCGTGACAGCTTTGAATTAGGTGTGAGGTTGAAATTTTAAAACTGAACTGTGTTGCACTTCTCAATACATTAAAGTGAATTTTAATCTCTAAAGTAAGGAACTAAGGCCATTTTTTAATAACTGAAAGGGAATGGAAACCTATGATATTGCCTGAGGAATCAGCCAGAGAGAGAGGCACAGACGGGAAATCTGCAGGAAGGTATCTGAAGGCACTGGTTAGAGAAAAAATAATAAAGCTATTTCCTTTCTTGAACCTCATGCATAAATGGATTTCAAGGATCTATTTCTCAACTTTCATTCCCCGAAGAGAATCCTGATTGTTAAGCCTGCCTTTGTTCTAGACTGCATTGTCAGTCTCTAGCCAGACATGGATTGGCTGCTTGTACCAAGGGCTCCAGCTTTCATCCAGCCAGCAGTGTCCAGAGCAGATGGAACTGAAAGACTGAAGGACTGAATGAAGGACTTCCCTTCAGCAGCTACAGTTGGGAGGAAACTTCCCCTATGGAGGTTTCAGGCAAAGAAGGAGACAGTCAGCATTTCCTGCTGCTCTGAGGACTGATCAGAGGCATCTTTGCAAGGACCAGCCTTCCTGAACTGGGCTCAGAGCCAGACACAGAAGATGCTCAGCTTTTCCTAAACATCCTTTGCATGTGTATGTGTGTATGTGTGTGTTTCTGTGTGGGTGCATGCGTTTGTATATATGTGTTTGTGCACTAATTACCCAAGTCAATTTACTGGAATGCAAGAGAATCTCAAGGAATAAGCAATATATTTTGTATAGAAACACACATGCATACTTAGTAATAAAATCAGAGGTCTTTCCTCTCTAAGGCCTGGGTCTTAAGGCAGTAATCCATCTCTTCCAGGCCCTGGGCTCAGGGTAATTGCTTAATAAATGTTTATTCTTTTCAATAACTCTGTCCTTGTGTGTGAGTTCACCCTGACCTCATGCCTCCATCCAAATCTGATCTTCCTTGATCTCAGCTTTATTTTTTCTTAAGGAAGGAAGGAATTTATGTTTGTTTGTTTGTTCCCAGAGTTCTTAGCCCCTCTGCAGTATCTGGGGGATCCCACAGCCCCCACCGTCATGCAGCCTTTGAGGAAACACAAAGCAGTCAACAGACCAGGCACTCTGATGTGAGCCAGATGTTACCAAATCGCACCTGTGTCATCTAGTAGCTGTGTGACTCAGGGCAGGTTCCTTACAGTCTCTGAGCTTCTGTTGATTAACTTGTAAATGCAGTCATTTATGCAGTCTCAACAGTCACCTCAGAGTTGTTTGTAAGGCTTAAGCAAACAAAGAAAAGAGCACACGGGGAGAGCATAGTTCTTTTAGTAACCTGTCAACCTGTCGGAGCAGCCACCTGCCTGTTCCCACCCATGCCTCTCTTCTTCACAGGGGCTCCTTCCAGGTCCCCAGACTTGTACACAGATCTTCTCAGTTTTTTTGTGCTTGTTACTTGCTCAGTTGTGTCCGACTCTTTGCAACCCTATGGACTGCAGCTCGCCAGGCTCCTCTGTCCATGGATTTCTCCAGGCCAAGAATACAGGAGTGGGTTGCCATTCCCTTCTCCAGATCCTCCCTGTTTCTTTAAATGCCTCTGTTGTGTGTGTGCATAGTTGTTCAGTTGTCTCTTTGAGGCCCTTTAGACTGTAGCCCACCGGGCTCCTCTGTCCATGGGATTTTTCAGGCAAGAATACTGGAGTGGGTTGCCCTTTTCCTTTTCCAGGGGTTCTTCCCGACCCCGGGATTGAAACTGCGTCTCATATGTCTCTTGCATTGCAAGCAGATTCTTTATCCACTGAGCCATCAGGGAAGCCTTTTCTCAAGTTGGCTGTTATATATAGCTTTCTCCCTGCATTGCTAATCATACCTCTCTCCCCATGATATTTTCTAAATCCAGGTATATATTTCTTAAGCTTTAATTTTATTCACAACTCACTTCCCAAGCCTGACTCTCCAGACTGTTATCCTTCTCTCTTGCATAACCATAAAAAATTAAGATTGTGTCAATAACCTTCATTAATTTATGAATTCAGTCATTCCTTCAACTACCCTCCTGTGAGTACTCTGTATTGATATCAACTTGTTCAGTTGGATCATGAAAAAGGAAAGATCGAAAGACATGAAAATGAAAAAACAAACTACTATCTTCTTGGAGCCTAGAGCCTGGCAGGAGTACTGCATTGTTGGATGATACATGAATCTGTCATTGATATGCGATAGTTTATCTTGAAATTAACTCTTAAAGTCTGTATGCTTCTTTCCTTTTCACATTAGCATGACAAAAACATCACAATCCTGTGTTGTGTTTTTTTTTTCCCCTGTTCTGATAGCTTTTCTGGGACAGACTAGGTTTTTACTCCAAAAAATTACAAGGTTGAACAACTCAATTAAATTTTATTAAATTCAGTTTGCTGATCTCTACAAACAAGAATAATAATCAGTATCTCACAGGTTTTTTCAAAAAATCAAAAGAGAAAACAAACACCCAGCATCATTCTATGAATACAGTAGGCAATCAGTAAAGTTTGCTCTTCCTGCTTTCCTTAATTAGCAAAGAGAAAAGAAAAACAGCTCCCTTTCTCCATCTACCATCAAGGAGCCAAGAAGTGTGTGCTTCCCACTCTTTTCTTCTTGATGTGAGATTGGCATCAGTTTCAACCAGTGCACCGATGTACTGACCTCCTCCCACTGCCTCAAGAATCTTCCTCAAATCAAATTTTGAGCGGGACATTTACAACCTAAGGAACCTAAGGATTTGCCATCTGAAGGGTCTCATGAGTAAGTGTCAAAATAAGAGTTATTTGACAAATAACAAAGCCATGTGCCAAATCTATCATTAAATGGCAAAGACTCCAGATCGCCTGTCTTAGACAAAGAGGGGCAGTCTGTTTCCAGTGAAACATTAAATAGATTTGCCAGGTTGGAGGCTTTCCCTCCTAGACTCATAATACACTAACATTCTAATTTGCATGAGCTATTAGAATATCATTTATATTCTAATTACAGGCTATTTGAATATTGCGTTTATATTCTAATTACAGGCCTTCTGGGGGGAAAGCTCATTTGTTTTCATGAGAGGATTGTGGTTTAAGAAGAAAGAAATGGGCAGTGGGTCAGGACCTCTGGGCAAAACAGGACCCAGAATGTGGAAAGCAAAATGAAAAGTGGTGCCTAAGAAATAGAAAGCCCTGACCCTTGTGGGTCCGTTAAGGAAAAAACCAGGTAGCCGCACAAAGAAAGAGGGATTTCTCACTGTAACTGAAAAAAACCAACTCATGGTAGATTGTACACAGCTTTAGGAAACTTGCCACATAACCCAACATCCATCCTTGAACTCCTTCCTCCAGGTAAGGTTTCCAGATGATTTTTTGTACTACAGATGATACTCAGATGGGAAAAAATTAAACACATGAAAAATCCCTTTGTCTTAGGGAAAAAGATTTTTGGACTTATAACTGAATAACTGCTTTTGCATAGTAAGTGTTGATCTTCTATACAGAAGCCCCATATATGATGTTTGAAATTTTTTTTCTTTACAAGTTCAGTATGGTATTAGACTCAATAAATATAAACTGTGCCATCTCTAAAATCATGTAGGTGCTTCTTTGGCTTTATCTGAGGGATTTTTTCTCAGCCTTCTCACTTTCAATCAGTTTTCTCTGCCCCTGGGAGTACAGTGAAATTCAAACGACAGAAAACACTGGATAACAATTGAGAAACCCATGTGAGAAATCTGGCTTTGCCACTGATGACCTACCTGGGAGGCCCTAGGCAAATTCCCCTGGGAGGTTTCCTCTGACCTGTTGCTCTGTCCA
>SJYV01035143.1:14533-32470 GCA_006410875.1 Neotragus pygmaeus | reverse complement strand
CCCCCCCCCCCCCCCCCCGTCTCCAGCACAATCCTGGCACACAGCTAACTTTCAAGGCCTCAAAACTGCTTCTCCCTCAGCACACATGGTCTTTTGCCCAAGTGTCCCTGTGACTGATCTCCACTCTTAGCACCTCGTCAGTGAGGCTTCTCTGACTACCTACCCTAAGTATCCCCCTCCAAGTCACTCTCGCTTCTCCTCCAATCATCCATTTTATCTGTTCTTAGCATCTGCCATCATTTGGCAGTCTTAGCTGATCACCTGTTTCTTGTTTACTTTATTTTTCCCCTTAGACTTGAGGGCAGGGATCTTATCGGTTTCGTTTATTACTTTATCTTCAACATTTAGAAAAAATGGCTGGTACACAAATGTTTTTGAATCAGTGATTCTAACTGACTAAAGGCTTAGGTAGCTCACCCATAGTCTATAATCTTTGAGTTTAGGAAAAGGAAAAGTGGTTCCCTTTCACAACATACTTGGGAAACAGCCGATCTCCCCAAAATGTCTAAAAACAAACGTCTTCAGAGAGTTGATGATGACTTCCTGCAACGCTCGCCCTGCTGGAAATAGTCTGTATGGCATGCACTTCCTGCCAATGCCTTCATCATTCAGTTGACCATGGTAGCCCTTCCGTACTTCAGTCTTACATTTTCGATATATAACAATTTTACATTATTATTATCTATCTCATTAACCCTACTGTTCTACCCTTGCCTGATTTTTTGACAGAGTAATGTTATAGGAGGACACTTTGGTATAGAGTCAGTGGTCACAATAAAATCCGGTTGGATAGAATCTATAATTTGAATTATTACAGAAATGTCGATCCAATATAACTTCTGCTGATCTGAATTATTTCTTTTCCTAATAATTCAAGTAAATGAGTTGCTACTATATTTTAAAAAGTAAGGCCTGTCTATGTAGATGGCATTTCCAAATTGATTGTCATAAAAATCTTGGAGCAGATAACCAGTACCATCTATCTTACACCGTGTTTCCAAATTCAGAGTTTGAAACAGGGTAACCTATTTAAATAAGAAGTAACACATATTTACTCATCACAGGAGAAACTGCCAAAAAATTATGGTAAGAGGAAATATGGAAAGAAGTCATTAGATGCCCTCAAAATTTTAGCTAAATAAAACTAATAAATAGAAACACAATTTGGTTAAAAGCTGAAAAGTGTAAAAGTTTACACATTATGTAAAACAAAAGACAGTATTAGCACTATGATTAAAGTAAATCAAATTCCTATTTAAAGGTGTCTGGAAAACTGAGTCCCATACCTAATGTTTCAAGAATATTTTTTCACCTGTTAAAAAATGGACTCTGCAAGAATCAAAACTCAAACACCACTTCAGATTCCATATGAATCTTATGTAACAGTATAATTCAAATCAATTTAGCTCAGGTTTTTAAAGTATTTCCTGGAAGCAAATTATCTGGGTTAGTATGTTGTAGCTTCCTTCAATTTCTTTCCAAGTGATAAAATTTGTGTGTTGATTAGAAACTGTCTTTTGGTCTACGGCAGAGTCATTGTCAAAGCCCCTGAGTAAGCCATAAAATAATAATCATGATCTGCTTCTTAACAAGCTTGGTGGAAAATGTCATGCATGTTGGTTCAGCGTAGACTGGTGAGACCTTGCAACGGGTTAGTTACTCCTCTGTCTCAGGTTCCCCTCTTAATAGATGATGACGGTACCTACTACAAAGGTTTATTGCAGGGTTTAAATGCACAGGCTGTATGAAAGGGTATATTGCAGAGCAGAGCAGAGGCCATGGAGCCAGACATTCTGGGTTCAAATTTGACTTTTGCCCTATACTGCTCTATATCTTTGGTTTAATTTTCTTACATGAGAAATGAAAATTAAATACCTACCTCATAGAGATAGGTATTTAAATAAAACAGTGATGTCTAGCACCTAAAACACTCCCAGTAAAGATTTTTTTAAAAGAGTATTATTTTATTCCTTCATGGTGCTTTCAGGAGTAACATGTTGCCCACAACCTAAATTGAAAACTACTTTCAAGAAGGATGCAAAATCTGAGTTTAGAAAAGATAATATTATTGAAAGTATTATTCAGTACTAATACTACAGGAGATTAAAAACAGTTCTAAACTGTTAGAGATCCCAGAGGTCCCTTGACCCAACTCCCTGATTGTACAGATGGAATAACTGGGACCTGGGCTGTGATAACACAGCCAATTAGCTGCCGGGCAGGATAAAAAACCCAGAGGTCCTGAAGACCTCCTAGCCAGTTTTGGACATGGCATATTAAAGCAGCAATAATCCTTTGTGATTTTGACTCAGTTGTCTTTTTTTTTTTTTTTTAACGGAGTTGCTGGATAAAATAGCAGGTGCAAATATTTCCTAGCCTTCTTCAAACAAGAATAAACTTTTGAGAAAATTAGCACTTTTTCCTCCACTTGTGTTTCAGACCTTGAAACAAGAAGGTTTAGGACCTTAGCTTTCTGAATAGTCCCAAAATTAGGACACCACACTCTCAGTTTTCCAGGGAAAGCCCCAGTTTATGCCTGTTGCCTTGGTGCCCCGTCAGATTAACACTCCATTTCACTCTCAAAAGTGTCCCAATTTGGATGGTGGGTTTTGTGATTTCTCTACCCAAAGTACAATCTCAACAAAAGTAATGACAAGAGAAGTTACAGAATCTACAAATCTTCCTTTTCAGTAAAAATTCTATTTCTCATGTCCTTTAAAAGAGGACTAAGGAGAAAGTGTCTGTCAGGGCATAGAAGTATCATCATAATCATATTTACTACCTTGTATTGAGCATTTTTATGGGCTTCCTGGGTGGCTCAGTAGTAAAGAATCTGCTTGCCAGTGCATGAGATTCAGGTTCAATCCCTGGGTTGGGAAGGTTCCCTGGTGAAGAGAATGGCAACCCACTCTAGTATTCTTGCCTGGGAAATCTCATGGACAGAGGAGCCTGGCGGGCTGCAGTAAATGGGGTAGCAAAGAGTCTGATACGACTTGGTGCCTAAGCAACAAAAACAATTGCAATAATCTCAATGAAGTATTTACTTTGCATTCATCAGGTAAGAAGATTAAAGCAAGGATACAAAGCATATGGTAGGTGTCAGAATTTAAAGCAGGGGAGTATGGCTCCATAGACTTTGCTCTGCTCTGCTGTGCTCCTCTTTCACGTATCATGTGCATGGAGTGAAGAGTTCACCAAGTGGGTACTGTAAAAAGGTTTCTCTGACTGTAGGGGAGAATTTTCTAAAGCAAAGGGAAGAATTTGGCTCAATTCTCGAGGTACATGTTCTCTTTCATATCATAATTTATGGTAGAAGAAAAAAATGTGTCTCAAATGTCCTGCCCTCTTTGGTAATATCTTCAAGGAAGAGCTGGCACACAGCTGCCATTCCCCTGTCCCCCACTGAAGGTCTGCCATCCACCAGGCTCTGACAGCAGAAATCACAGGAAAGTGGAGGAAATGAAGGCCAACACAAGCACACCCACCTTTTCACCACCTCACTCCACCCTTCATTTGCAGCTACACCACTTTCCCCGGGGGCCAATGATCATTGTTTTTCTCTCTGTCAGAGAGGTAGTCCAGCTATGTGAAAGAGAAATAGAACAAAGGAAGTGTGTGTATGTGTTTAAATCAAAGCAACAGTGATTTGTATCATTTAGGTTTGTTCCAAGTAAAAGCAGTGCAGTGAATTGATTTACCTCTTATAGCGCCTTTCAGGATTTTAGACCTAGAGAAAGGATTCTGGTGACACAAAGTGGCTTTGAGGTATCTATTCAGGTCTAATGTTTTGTGTGTGTGTGTGTGTTTTTTTTAAAGGTTTGGAAGAGAAACTCTTTTAGGTGCCTATTTCTTTTGTAAATCAAACCTTGAAAATACCATGGGGCTGTGGGTTTAAAAACAGTTCAGAAGTTCTAGGAAACACCCACTGATAACAATAAGAACTATTCCGTGTATTTACAGAACAGCTTCTACCATTGGATCATTAAGGCATACTTCAACTGTGAGGTCACTGGTGTTGTGTAAGTCTAGAATTCATGGGGTGATGTGTTCCTTAAAGGAGTTCTGACACGTCTTTGGCAAAAGCTTTCAGATGCTATGGATTGAAGCCACTCAGAGTTCTTAGCCCAGGGACATAGATCAGGTTGTAGCATGAATAAGGTACATTAGAAGGCTAACTTTTTGACAAAAGATAGGAGGGAAATGAGGTTACTCAAACAAATCATATTTATATGGTGGCCATTTTTTGACAAAAATTCTTCTCAATCTATTAAAAACTATCATTAAGTTATCAAATGTAGTTTTGTCCTCTGATAGACAAAGGAGTAGTGTTTGGACCATCTGAAGAACTCATTTGGTTGAAAGCTGAAAACAAATGTGGTCTTGTCATCTCTGGATCCTTCTGAGGCCCTGTGCACAGAGTTCAGATAGGGATCCCCACAAGGGCGGTCAGCAGTGAGAACAAGCTCTTAACTAAGCAGCTCACTTACCAACACCGCTCTGGGTGGAGAGGCAGGGCTCAAGTGCCTGTCCCAGATTACATCACCCGCTCCACACGACCTTGTATGCCAGGCTAAATTCTTCCATTCTGAGATTGGTTTTTACAGAAAATGGGTGAATAATGCAACTTAGAACCATATGCTTTTTTCCCTTTTAAACATTATTCTGAAGATGCAATCAAATAATCCCTGGCTGTTCTGTGCAGTGATTACACTTTATAAGTTGTGCCAATCATTCATGTGGACCTCAACAGAGTGTAAGTAGGAGGCAGCTTAGTGTCCTATGAAGGACAGTTAAGGAAGATCGTACTTTTCTTTCATCTTTTTCACAATTTAATGTCCATTATACTGGATACATGCTTCCCAGGTGGCACAGTGGTAAAAGAATCCACTTGCCAATGCAGGAGATGTGGGTTTGATCCCTGGGTCGGGGAGATCCCCTGGAAATGGGGGCTCCAGTGTTCTTGCCTAGAAATTTCCATGGACAGGGAGCCTGGCAGGTTACAATCCATGGGGTAGCAAAGAGTTGAACATGACTGAGCAACTGAACACACACACAAACTGGATACTAAGGAATACATATGAAAAATATATTATTGGATATATACTTCAGTATACTTTCTTTGTATTCAGTACACCTCGAATCCATCTTATAAATAAGGTAGGTGGGTTGTGATCTATGATTCTGTTTATAAGAATCTGCTAGTAGTGATTTAGGACTTCCATTTATGTGCCATAAAAAAGAGGGTATCATATGATTAAAAGTAACCATCAAATCCTTTGGTAAATAGCATTGGGCAGCATTTGATAACAAGAAGGTATAAGATAAGGACTTTCTAAATGCCCAGAGGGTTAAATACAATGAATGAAATAATGTCAGCTGAATATAGCTGACATTATTGAGCACTATTACATCATTGATGTCATTTACAATTCAACATACACCTCTCAATAAGAATTAAATGATCTTGGTGAATTTCAGAATAAGTCCATCATACAAAATGAAAGATACCAGCTTGGGTCCAGTAACACTTTTGCCCTTTTGAAGCAAGAAGACTGACATTTTCCAGCACTAATGCTATGTTTATTTAGGCCTTGGGATATCATTTCATTGATCATTATTCAGTTCTGTGAATGATCACTGTGCTCTTGAAAGACATTATACCTTGCTTGTTGTCTCTGAAATAGAAATGAAAAAATTAGCATATAGGATATCATGACATAGTGACTGATATAAAGAAAACAGTGAGACTTTATTCTTGTAGAAAAGTAGGGAGCTGATAGACTTATTTCCCTCTAACATATTTTTCTAGCAGAGTGAAACCATAAGTAATAAGGCTTAAAAATAAAATACATACCAGTGAAGAGAAATAATAAAATTGCTAATTATTCTATCAATATTATGTTTTTTTCTACAAAAGCAGTAAAACCTTTAGCTCTCACTTTGATTATGACCCATTTTTCTGCACTTGAGATAAATTACTTTCACTTTGGAATAAAGTGAAAGTGAAAGTGAAGTCGCTCTGTCCTGTCCGACTCTTTGCGACCCCATGGACTGTAACCTATTAGCCTCCTCCATCCATGGGATTTTCCAGGCAAGAGTACTAGAGTGGGTTGTCATTTCCTTTTCCTTTGGAGTAAAACTGCTTCCTAAATACCTCAAAATTAATATAAAAATGAAGGTATAAAAACATACAATGAAATGGAAGCTACTACCAATGATTTTCTGAATATGATTCACAATTATATTGTAATCAAAATATAATTCTGACAAGATGCTGTAGAATAATTTACAAGGTTCTAAATAATGTATCTGGTCTAAGTAGTGCTTAACATCAGAATGTGCAGGAACATGCTCCAGAGTGAGCAAGCAATGGAACTGGCCCAGATGTGACCGTGCAAAGCTCAAGAGTTGATGCCTGAGCCTAGCCTCAATAATTCACGTGTCCTTTACCTACAGTTGGTTGATTATGTGTGTTAGTTACAGGACGATAGCATCACAATCAACCTGCATCAGTGAGTGCCATTTGATAAATTATGGGGGCAAATGCAAAGTCATGATTTCATTATAATAACAAAAATGACCAGTGTTGCCTGGTTTCCATAAGGCAACACTGTAATCAAGAATTTTCATTGTGACTATTACCCAATAAAATCTATTTAGGCTTTTGTGATGGGTGATTTTCTTTTTACTTCAAATCTTGTGAAAATGAGTTATCATGATCACCTTCCTTCTTTTCACTATTATAACCATAATTTCTACCACAAATTACTTTTATCTGCTTACTAGACATCATGAAAAATTTAAACCTAATCTCTGAGTATGGCATTTTGAATACTGAAAGTGTTCATATTTACATAGATATTTAAGGATATAAAGTAAGAATTAGTAGCCTATAGCATCCTAATTACCATTCTATCCTAGGAATCTAAATCTTAATCAAATTGCAAAAGATAGAGCTTCCATTTAGACTTGATTAAAATAAAAAATGCAAGTCATCTCTAGCTTCAGTATTTTTTTAGTCCAAAGCTCTCAGTTGTATCCACCTATCTTGTACAATGATGCAGAGAAGTCAGCGTTATGACATGAAATGTTAGCACTTCCTCAATCATCAACAAGATAAAAGCATATCTTTTATACACTATCAACCAGTATAAGAACATGACGAGGATATTCTATGTGCTTTTAGAAAATAAAGTTGAAATCAAACTCTGTTTAATATCTCTCTGATTTTACAGACACACAAAAAATGTGGTTTTAATTTAGCATAACACCTGGCTATTTTGATAACTCAATTAATGGTTTTGGATAGATGGATGTCACCTGGCATTGCCATAATAGGAAGGTGATATTTTTTGGATGATCATGTGGTATTATAAATCTCTACTGCTTATGCTGGCCAAAGATTACTGTGCAAGAGATTACCAAGTAAGTACAACTCCAAGCTCATAAAATCAGTGTGATTTATTTAATACTGCCCTGGCCTAGACCAACTACTGATCATTTTCACCAGTATATATTACACACATTGGGATGACAGCAGGGACTTGGCATCTAATTACAAAGATGAGAACATATTTTTTTTTTAATGCAGGTTTATATCTCAAAGGGATTCATAATGGATGCCAACTGAATTCATTTTTGCCTAAGAAGATCTGAATCTTTCTACCTCAGGAGTCTAGCACCATATTATCTATAGCAGTAAGGATGCAAGGAGTCTTANTATGACAGCAGGGACTTGGCATCTAATTACAAAGATGAGAACATATTTTTTTTTTAATGCAGGTTTATATCTCAAAGGGATTCATAATGGATGCCAACTGAATTCATTTTTGCCTAAGAAGATCTGAATCTTTCTACCTCAGGAGTCTAGCACCATATTATCTATAGCAGTAAGGATGCAAGGAGTCTTAATATGGTTACCATACTATTGCCAAGAAAGTGAAGAGAGAAGGTGAAGAAAGATTAGGGCTGTGGCACCAGGGAGTTTCAGGACAGAATATATACAAGAAAACGTGTTTCAGCAGGTAGTGATATGGGCTAGAGCATATCTTGTACTGTGAAGAACAAGATAAAATTCCACAGACTTGGGTGTTTACAAAAATCCTTCCTCTTTATTTTTTTCCATACTTTGCCCTTGGATAAGGCTCTATTAACAAGTCAAAGAGGAGGGTAAAGGTCATGAGGGATTTGTAGAAATGCTATTCAGGACTCAGGACTGCATCTTGGAAAGCAGGTATGTTGAATCTCTGTAGGAAATGTCCATAATCTACACCTCTGGAGGGAAAAGCAATACTCAGCAGCTGGAATAGGCCAATTTGGAATAAGTATTGGCAAATTAACTTTTCCGTAGGCTTTAGAGTAAATCTTTCCTGGGGTAGGGAAGTGGTGGCGTGGTAGGAATAGTATGTAAAAGTCAACCAAAAGAAAGTCTCATGGGCCTCATTAAAACAAGCAGGGAGTAAGAAATTCTGAGGATGTGAAGAAATGAGAGGAGCTGAGACTTAGTGACTAATGAGTAAGGGACCGAGGGACCAAGAATTTGCAATCTGGATCAGCTACTTCTTTGCTGGGCCGCTCTGGGAAACTGACTTCATCTCTCTATTCCTCTGGCACTTTGCCTTTTAAGCAAGCTACTCAGTCTTACCTCATGAGGCGGCTGTGAGTAACAGATAACAAAAGCAAGCTTGAAAACTTGCAAGTACACAAAAATTATATAAACATGAAAGAAGAACAAGAACTGTTGGAATATATTGTGTAGGTTATACTTGATTCAATAAAAGGCTTTCATTTGTCTTTGACATGTATTTTATTCCTTTTATATTCATAAACCAAATGATACTGAGCTTTATTACTTATCTAAAAGACTTTGCAAACCTTCTGAGATTGTTGCCACATTAGAAGCAAATAAAAGATTTACAATACAAGATACTGTTCCTGATAGAATGGGGCCAAGCAGAAAGGCAATGAGACAATATTGATTTTTTGCCCAGCAATTCCTTGGCTCTTGAGAGTTCAAAAAATGATATTAAAACTCAGCAGTATTTCTTTTCTGTTTGTTTTATATTCTTACCCNTAAAGAGTGCATTCTGAGCAAGTCCAAGTACCAGGAGCCTGGCTCAGGTCATTACCTGAACCCACAACAGGGTACAGAAAAGTAACTATCCACCTTATTTTCAATTATCGTATCTTTTATCAGAAGCATGATAGATGCTATAAAAACAATAGGGAGAATTTTGAAATCTTTCACTGGAAACAAAATCTTCGTTTCACCAATAGTTTGTATTCCCTTGTCTCTAAACTCCCTTCTAACATCTCCCCATATGATTAGCCCTCTGTCCCTTCAATCCTGACATCTTCCTGCAGTAACTGGGCAGCTGGAATTCAATGTTAGTGACTAAATCAAAGTCAAGATGGTAGGAGTTCCCTAGGGGATGGACCCCTGATGGACAAATACAACACTGGTGTGAGTCCTGACTCAAGGAACCAGAGAGACCCAGACGATCTTACCTGAGTGTGTCCTGCTAAGCAATCACTCACTGGAGGGCCAGTTAAGCTCATGATCTACTTGTAATTCAGTTTTGTGAGATAACAAGGATGAAGACATGGGAGTTGTAATAGGGAAGNGAAAAATATATTATTGGATATATACTTCAGTATACTTTCTTTGTATTCAGTACACCTCGAATCCATCTTATAAATAAGGTAGGTGGGTTGTGATCTATGATTCTGTTTATAAGAATCTGCTAGTAGTGATTTAGGACTTCCATTTATGTGCCATAAAAAAGAGGGTATCATATGATTAAAAGTAACCATCAAATCCTTTGGTAAATAGCATTGGGCAGCATTTGATAACAAGAAGGTATAAGATAAGGACTTTCTAAATGCCCAGAGGGTTAAATACAATGAATGAAATAATGTCAGCTGAATATAGCTGACATTATTGAGCACTATTACATCATTGATGTCATTTACAATTCAACATACACCTCTCAATAAGAATTAAATGATCTTGGTGAATTTCAGAATAAGTCCATCATACAAAATGAAAGATACCAGCTTGGGTCCAGTAACACTTTTGCCCTTTTGAAGCAAGAAGACTGACATTTTCCAGCACTAATGCTATGTTTATTTAGGCCTTGGGATATCATTTCATTGATCATTATTCAGTTCTGTGAATGATCACTGTGCTCTTGAAAGACATTATACCTTGCTTGTTGTCTCTGAAATAGAAATGAAAAAATTAGCATATAGGATATCATGACATAGTGACTGATATAAAGAAAACAGTGAGACTTTATTCTTGTAGAAAAGTAGGGAGCTGATAGACTTATTTCCCTCTAACATATTTTTCTAGCAGAGTGAAACCATAAGTAATAAGGCTTAAAAATAAAATACATACCAGTGAAGAGAAATAATAAAATTGCTAATTATTCTATCAATATTATGTTTTTTTCTACAAAAGCAGTAAAACCTTTAGCTCTCACTTTGATTATGACCCATTTTTCTGCACTTGAGATAAATTACTTTCACTTTGGAATAAAGTGAAAGTGAAAGTGAAGTCGCTCTGTCCTGTCCGACTCTTTGCGACCCCATGGACTGTAACCTATTAGCCTCCTCCATCCATGGGATTTTCCAGGCAAGAGTACTAGAGTGGGTTGTCATTTCCTTTTCCTTTGGAGTAAAACTGCTTCCTAAATACCTCAAAATTAATATAAAAATGAAGGTATAAAAACATACAGTGAAATGGAAGCTACTACCAATGATTTTCTGAATATGATTCACAATTATATTGTAATCAAAATATAATTCTGACAAGATGCTGTAGAATAATTTACAAGGTTCTAAATAATGTATCTGGTCTAAGTAGTGCTTAACATCAGAATGTGCAGGAACATGCTCCAGAGTGAGCAAGCAATGGAACTGGCCCAGATGTGACCGTGCAAAGCTCAAGAGTTGATGCCTGAGCCTAGCCTCAATAATTCACGTGTCCTTTACCTACAGTTGGTTGATTATGTGTGTTAGTTACAGGACGATAGCATCACAATCAACCTGCATCAGTGAGTGCCATTTGATAAATTATGGGGGCAAATGCAAAGTCATGATTTCATTATAATAACAAAAATGACCAGTGTTGCCTGGTTTCCATAAGGCAACACTGTAATCAAGAATTTTCATTGTGACTATTACCCAATAAAATCTATTTAGGCTTTTGTGATGGGTGATTTTCTTTTTACTTCAAATCTTGTGAAAATGAGTTATCATGATCACCTTCCTTCTTTTCACTATTATAACCATAATTTCTACCACAAATTACTTTTATCTGCTTACTAGACATCATGAAAAATTTAAACCTAATCTCTGAGTATGGCATTTTGAATACTGAAAGTGTTCATATTTACATAGATATTTAAGGATATAAAGTAAGAATTAGTAGCCTATAGCATCCTAATTACCATTCTATCCTAGGAATCTAAATCTTAATCAAATGCAAAAGATAGAGCTTCCATTTAGACTTGATTAAAATAAAAAATGCAAGTCATCTCTAGCTTCAGTATTTTTTTAGTCCAAAGCTCTCAGTTGTATCCACCTATCTTGTACAATGATGCAGAGAAGTCAGCGTTATGACATGAAATGTTAGCACTTCCTCAATCATCAACAAGATAAAAGCATATCTTTTATACACTATCAACCAGTATAAGAACATGACGAGGATATTCTATGTGCTTTTAGAAAATAAAGTTGAAATCAAACTCTGTTTAATATCTCTCTGATTTTACAGACACACAAAAAATGTGGTTTTAATTTAGCATAACACCTGGCTATTTTGATAACTCAATTAATGGTTTTGGATAGATGGATGTCACCTGGCATTGCCATAATAGGAAGGTGATATTTTTTGGATGATCATGTGGTATTATAAATCTCTACTGCTTATGCTGGCCAAAGATTACTGTGCAAGAGATTACCAAGTAAGTACAACTCCAAGCTCATAAAATCAGTGTGATTTATTTAATACTGCCCTGGCCTAGACCAACTACTGATCATTTTCACCAGTATATATGACAGCAGGGACTTGGCATCTAATTACAAAGATGAGAACATATTTTTTTTTTAATGCAGGTTTATATCTCAAAGGGATTCATAATGGATGCCAACTGAATTCATTTTTGCCTAAGAAGATCTGAATCTTTCTACCTCAGGAGTCTAGCACCATATTATCTATAGCAGTAAGGATGCAAGGAGTCTTAATATGGTTACCATACTATTGCCAAGAAAGTGAAGAGAGAAGGTGAAGAAAGATTAGGGCTGTGGCACCAGGGAGTTTCAGGACAGAATATATACAAGAAAACGTGTTTCAGCAGGTAGTGATATGGGCTAGAGCATATCTTGTACTGTGAAGAACAAGATAAAATTCCACAGACTTGGGTGTTTACAAAAATCCTTCCTCTTTATTTTTTTCCATACTTTGCCCTTGGATAAGGCTCTATTAACAAGTCAAAGAGGAGGGTAAAGGTCATGAGGGATTTGTAGAAATGCTATTCAGGACTCAGGACTGCATCTTGGAAAGCAGGTATGTTGAATCTCTGTAGGAAATGTCCATAATCTACACCTCTGGAGGGAAAAGCAATACTCAGCAGCTGGAATAGGCCAATTTGGAATAAGTATTGGCAAATTAACTTTTCCGTAGGCTTTAGAGTAAATGTTTCCTGGGGTAGGGAAGTGGTGGCGTGGTAGGAATAGTATGTAAAAGTCAACCAAAAGAAAGTCTCATGGGCCTCATTAAAACAAGCAGGGAGTAAGAAATTCTGAGGATGTGAAGAAATGAGAGGAGCTGAGACTTAGTGACTAATGAGTAAGGGACCGAGGGACCAAGAATTTGCAATCTGGATCAGCTACTTCTTTGCTGGGCCGCTCTGGGAAACTGACTTCATCTCTCTATTCCTCTGGCACTTTGCCTTTTAAGCAAGCTACTCAGTCTTACCTCATGAGGCGGCTGTGAGTAACAGATAACAAAAGCAAGCTTGAAAACTTGCAAGTACACAAAAATTATATAAACATGAAAGAAGAACAAGAACTGTTGGAATATATTGTGTAGGTTATACTTGATTCAATAAAAGGCTTTCATTTGTCTTTGACATGTATTTTATTCCTTTTATATTCATAAACCAAATGATACTGAGCTTTATTACTTATCTAAAAGACTTTGCAAACCTTCTGAGATTGTTGCCACATTAGAAGCAAATAAAAGATTTACAATACAAGATACTGTTCCTGATAGAATGGGGCCAAGCAGAAAGGCAATGAGACAATATTGATTTTTTGCCCAGCAATTCCTTGGCTCTTGAGAGTTCAAAAAATGATATTAAAACTCAGCAGTATTTCTTTTCTGTTTGTTTTATATTCTTACCCCATATGAAGGTGCCAGCTTTTAGGGTATATAAACTTATACCAAAAAAATGCCATCTAGCGCCATCCATAATGCTTACATATGTCACTTAGCTAATTTAAAGTAGATTTAACCTAGAAACTGTAGTGTTTCCCTAAAACACATGTGTATTAGTTTATAGACTTTGACAAAGTGAAAGCCCAGTAAAAATCATCATGAATGATGTGAATGCTTACATTCAGGCCAAGCCACAAATTTGGCTCCTCTTAGAAATCTCTAACAAACAAGCCGGAACATACAAAAACTTCTGACTGGTAGCATTGTTTTCACTTCCAAAAAAGACAGTTAAGAGCAGCATATAGCAAACTTATTAGTTTAAATGTATACACACCTTTACCCCTCTTTCAGAACATTTGAAATAATGACTAGCAACTTCCAGTGAAAATGTTATTTATAATTTTATATGTCAGTTATACCTTAATAGAGCTGCAAAAAAGTTGATCCTGTATAAATGTGCCAATGGACTGACTTTACTGTTGTATTAATATCAGTGAAGTATAATTAGAAGTGGACTGCACTTCTAGGCATAGACTCTGCTTTAACGTGGTATTTGGCCATTACAGTTGTAGTAGCCTGAACTGGAAGAGGAGTTGACTTGGGGATCCAGCCTGCAACCCAAGGCATGTCAGAAGTGAAACTGTCTATTGAGACAACTTACACAAAGGCAACTTTTGTTTAACAACTGTAGTTGAGAAGTATAAAATCCATTAATGGATAGTTAATGCTTTGGGGAGAGGATCATAGGGAAAGAGATGAATGAGGGGGTTGTTGTCTAATGGGTATAGAGTTTCAGTTTTGTAAGATGAAAAGAGTTTTGGAAGTTGAGTGCATAACAGTTTGAAAATATTAATATTACTGATCTGAACACTTAAAAATGGTTAAGATAGTAATTTTGTTTTGTAAAAAAAAAAACAACAAAAAAGAATATTGCTATCATTTTGACCTGTCAAATGGAATATTCATTCCAGCTATACCAACCTTTTCACTGTTCATTACATGTGCCAGACTTGCTCCTGACTTAGAAAGGTTTGCCATTCCATTTATCTAGAACCATCTCCTTGCTCTTCATGGACACAGTTCCTTATGCCATTTAGAACTCAACTCAAATTTCACCATTTCAGGGAAGTTCTCCTTGATCTAAAACAGAATCATCACACCTACAGCTTCTCTCTATTGCTTTTATATTGTTGTTGTTTGATTGCTAAGATATATTCAAGTCTTTTCAACCCCCTGGACTATAGCCTGCTAGGCTCCTCTGTCCATGGGATTCTCCAGGCAAGAATCTTGGACTGGGTTACCATTTCCTCCTCCAGGGGATCTTCCTGACCCAAGGAATGAACGTTCGTTCCCCTGTTTGGCAGGTGGATTCTTTACCACTGAGCCATCTAAAAAGTCCACTTTCATATTATACACCTCTTATTTATTGGCCTTTATAAAGCTCTCACTATCCTTCATTTCCATAAAGCATTTGACATTATCAAAACAAGACCATCATCATGCCATCTCAAATTCGTCAGAAAACAAAACAAAACAAAACTCTGTTTTCCTAACAGTGAAATCTTTTAAGTGGTCTCCTAGTTCCCAGGTTACTTCCAAATTCTACTTCTTGTTCTCTCAATGTTAGGGCTCCAGGGCTTGAATATATGGATTTTTATAGTTTCAACCATTAACCTCAAATGGATGATGGTCAAATTTATCTTTTTAGGTAGCCCAAATCTATTAGCCAAATTTTAGCTCTTTATTTCATCAGACTGTTATGGGCCTTATCTCAGTATGTCATAACTTTTTAAGATAAGATTTCTGAAGCCAAAGCCTACCTCAACTCTTTCTGGGGTAGAAAAGGAGAGACCTTGAAAGCAACAGCTCTTGTTAACATCCTCATCAGTGTTCACTGTTCTACTTGGGCTTAATCTTTAGATGTATCAGTCTGTTCAGTTCAGTTCAGTCACTCAGTTGTGTCTGACTCTTTGCAACCCCATGAATCACAGCACGCCAGGCCTCCCTGTTCATCACCAACCCCCAGAGTTTACTCAAACTCATGTCTGTCGAGTCAGTGATGCCATACAGCCATCTTATCCTCTGTCGTCCCCTTCTCCTCCTGCCCCCAATCCCTCCCAGCATCAGGGTCTTTTCCAATGACTCAGCTCTTCGCATCAGGTGGCCAAAGTACTGGAGTTTCAGCTTTAGCATCAGTCCTTCCAATGAATATCCAGGACTGATCTCCTTCACAATGGACTGGTTGGATCTCCTTGCAGTCCAAGGAACTCTCAAGAGTCTTCTCCAACACCACAGTTCAAAAGCATCAATTCTTCGGTGCTCAGCTTTCTTCACAGTCCAACTCTCACATCCATACATGACCACAGGAAAAACCATAGCCTTGACTAGACGGACATTTGTTCGCAAAGTAATGTCTCTGCTTTTGAATATGCTGTCTAGGTTGGTCATAACTTTCCTNGTCTTTTCCAATGACTCAGCTCTTCGCATCAGGTGGCCAAAGTACTGGAGTTTCAGCTTTAGCATCAGTCCTTCCAATGAATATCCAGGACTGATCTCCTTCACAATGGACTGGTTGGATCTCCTTGCAGTCCAAGGAACTCTCAAGAGTCTTCTCCAACACCACAGTTCAAAAGCATCAATTCTTCGGTGCTCAGCTTTCTTCACAGTCCAACTCTCACATCCATACATGACCACAGGAAAAACCATAGCCTTGACTAGACGGACATTTGTTCGCAAAGTAATGTCTCTGCTTTTGAATATGCTGTCTAGGTTGGTCATAACTTTCCTCCCAAGGAGTAAGCATCTTTTAATTTCATGGCTGCAATCACCATCTGCAGTGATTTTGGAGCCCCCCAATATAAAGTTTGACACTGTTTCCACTGTTTCCCCATCTATTTCCCACGAAGTGATGGGACCAGATGCCATGATCTTAGATCTATAGATAACCCTTTCCTCTCTCAGCACTCATATAGACTCCAATACCAGATACTTCCAGCTCTTGGCTCGTAATTTCTTCCCACTTGTTCCTTCTTGCTATACTCACCCTTAAGTCATGCCCAGATAAAGTCTCCTAAGTGTTCTCAATGCCTCAAAACTCTCTTTTCCCAACCCATTACACTAAGACTATTTTTTCTTCCTATTTACAACTCTTAAAGGACTTCTATTGCTTATAAGATAAAGTAAATATTCTTTTAGCTTATTATTCAAAGTTTAAAATAATCTCATTCTAAAATACTCATATAGCCTCATTCTTCACTTGACCCTCCATTTACCTTGCACTGTGGTATAAGTGGAATATTCTCTGTATATACTATCCTGCTCCTGTACGTTTCATTATAATGGCTCTCCCCACCTGCCCTACCCTCAATTTTCTGCATCATTGACACTTTGAAAACCTGTCATCAATTCAAGGCTAAGGCAAATGCTTCTTCATCTCTTAAGTGTCCTCTGATGCCACCCTTCTCCTATGTCATTTACAAGCATGGAGGGTACATTGATTGCTTATGTGCAAGGAGAATAGAACCAAACACACTGAGCACCTAACATGCACTGGACACTGTGCTGGGCATGACTGTCTCACTTAATCCTCACAAGAATCATATAATGCTATTGTATCAACCCAAGTTCACACACCTAGGTGATGGAGCTTGTAGTCAACCCGAGGTGGCCTAAATTAAAAAACAAAAGTAAAATAGAAACAAAACAAAAAACCAGGAATGGAGTAGTATAAACTAAGAATAAAAGAACTCTATGTCTGTAGTTTCATTTTATGACACTGATAAGATCAGGTCATAATGCACTTACTAATGGGTGTGTCCTTTTTCTACTTCTAGATCTATGGTTCCTTTAGGACTATGTCCTCTTAGTCCTTGCCCTGTGCCCTTTTCCCTGGTTCCATTTTACTTATCATCCAGGTCTCAAATGAAACATTTCCTCAAGGAGCCTTTCCCCACCCACACTTTTGTCCCATCCCAGGTGAGGTCCTCTTGTTATGTAATCTTATCAGCCACTGTACCTTCAGGTTCCAATTCCCATATTCACCATTGGTACCTTTGGGTTCCATATCCCCATATTCAACCAACCTCATAATTTATCCATGTACTGGCAATTATTTACATAGCATCTGTATGCAGGTCAGGAAGCTACAGTTAGAACTGGACATGGAACAACAGACTGGTTCCAAATAGGAAAAGGAGTGTGTTGAGGCTGTATATTGTCACTCTGCTTATTTAACTTATATGCAGAGTACATCATGAGAAACGCTGGACTGGAAGAAACACAAGCTGGCATCAAGTTTGCCAGGAGAAATATCAATAACCTCAGATATGCAGATGACACCACTTTTATGGCAGAAAGTGAAGAGGAACTAAAAAGCCTCTTGATAAAAGTGAAAGAGGAGAGTGAAAAAGCTGGTTTAAAGCTCCACATTCAGAAAACTAAGATCATGGCATCTGGTCCCATCACTTCATGGGAAATAGATGGGGAAACAGTGG